>JAIUZE010074940.1:0-11369 GCA_022085475.1 Heliosperma pusillum
TATGGACAGGGAAAGTCCCTTATTTGTCGTTTATGAGAATTTGGGGATGCGAGGCGTTTGTTAAGAATAAGTCTGACGATAAACTCGCACCCAAATCTGACAAATGTCTGTTTGTAGGATATCCAAGGGAAACACGTGCTTATTACTTCTACAATAAACACGAGGACAAAGTGTTTGTGTCTCATGATGCAGCCTTTTTAGAAAATGATTTTGTTTCTAAAAGACAGAGTGGGAGAAAATTTGAACTTGATGAAGTCCAAGAGCCACAAACCGAAAAGGACATAGAGGAAAACGCTCCCTCTTCGTCTGACACGGTCATAATTCCTTCGGAACCTAGGAGGTCAAGCAGAATTAGTCATCAACCTGATAGATACCTTGGAATTATAGAGGAAGATGGTAACTATAATGTGTTACTTTTTGAAAGTAACGAACCTACTACCTACAAAGCATCTATTTCTAGTCCCGACTAAAAGCTATGGCTAGGAGCCATGCGATCCGAAATGGATTCTATGTACGACAATCAAGTATGGGACTTGGCTGATTTACCTAAAGAGATAAGACCTCTTCAGTGTAAGTGGATCTATAAGATCAAAAGTGGCATAGATAAACATAATGATGTTGACAAAGCTACATTGGTGGCAAAAGGTTTCCCCCAAGTTCATGGTCTTCACTATGACGAAACCTTCGCCCCAGTCGCCATGCTTTGATCCATAAGGATTATCTTAGCGGTTGCCGCATTTCATAATTTTGACATTTGGCAAATGGATATCAAAACCGCCTTCTTGAATGGGTTTCTAGAAAAGGAAGTGTACATGACACAACCTGAAGGTTTTGTGGATCCATCAAACCCTAAGAAGGTATGCAAACTTAAGAGATCCATCGATGGTCTTAAACAGGCATCCAGGAGTTGGAATCATTGTTTCGATCATGTAATTAAACAAAATGGTTTCACTCGAAGTGTCGAGGAACCATGTTTATACATGAAGTTTAGTCAAGAAACTTATATTGATAAAATTATTGATCGGTTCAACATGAAAGACTCTAAGAAAGGCCTTCTTCCTATGGGTAGTGGGATCACCTTGAGCAAGTCAGAGTGCCCTACCAAACCCGAGGAGATTGAACGCATGAAATTAATCCCTTATGCATCCGATGTTGGATCAATCATGTATGCTATGATGTTCACTCGGCCTAATGTTGCATATGCCTTGAGCATGACAAGTCGTTACCAAGCAAATCCAGGTAAGAGTCACTCGATAGCCGTAAAGAACATCCTTAAGTACTTGAGAAGGACCAAAGATTCGTTCTTAGTGTTTGGAGGTGAGACTGAGTTACGTGTAAAGGGTTACACAAACGCCAGTTTCCAGAAAGATAGGGATGATGTGAAATCCCAATCCGGCGACGTTTTTATGATGAATGGAGGAGCTGTTTGCTGGAAGAGTTTCAAGCAAATCGTTACAGCGGATTCTACAACAGAAGCAGAGTACCTTGCAGCATCTGAAGCTGCAAAGGAAGCCGTGTGGATTCGGCAATTTTTGGAAGGACTAGCAGTAGTCCCTACTGCCAAAGATGCTATCACGATTTATTGTGATAACAGTGGGGCTATCTTTCAAGCAAAAGAGCCCAAGTCTAGTAATAAGTCTACACATGTACTTAGGAAATATCATGTAACTAGAGATTACGTGGATAGAAAGGAAATTGACATTTGTAAGGTTGGGACAGATGATAACATTGCTGATCCTTTAACCAAGCCTTTATCAAAGGCTAAGCATGATGGTCATGTCGTCACAATGGGATTGAGATGAGTACCAGAATTCCTTTAGATTATGTAATATGTAATCATTGAATGTTGTATTGATTATTTCATATATGATAATTGCATTCATTGTTTGAGTTTTATTATAAACTCTTGTATTTAGTTTGACTAAATTTAATACTTTGTTTATCCGAATAGATTGTAAGACAGTGTTTGACCCTATTCAAGTGAATAGGACAAACTTAGTATTTTGTCCCTAGTCACTCAATGAGGTGACGTCTCGAAGTGACTAGATTGTAAGTTGATCAATGGTTGGTTCAACACCATGGGGTCATGGAGATGACTGGTCGATTACATAGACAGACTGTATGACACTCTGTCGGACAGAGACCTTTGTAGAGACCCTTAAATCAATTAATTGATGCCTGGTCGTGGCAGGGTCTTCTATCTTATTCCTATGAGTCGATTCTTTTGACTGACGACCGTCTATCTGAGTCGGTGCCGTAAAAGGAGGCCGATGGACATCTTCTGGGTCAAGGTGATCTGCATCATACAGAGTAGATGAGTCAACAGGAATTGTCCACCCACGTTGGGTACAAACATCTTTACGCCACTCGAGGAGTAATTACTGTAAATGCGTGGCCACGCTTGGAAAGAGATATATGATAGATTTTCCGGTCTGACAGTTACTCTCCCTATCGAGAAAACCACTCTAGATATAATAATTCGCAAGTGCGACCTGAAAGATAACTTGCGTTGAGTGGGAGATGTGATAAAGAGACAAGAGAATTGGTGACGCACACTTGTGTCAGACAAGTGGGAGATTGTTGGAGTAGGTATAAGTCCAGAGAAAGAGGTCCAAAGAAATCTAGAGAGTTCAAAGCTGGGGATCTAGTGTGGTTACACTTGAGGAAGGAGAGGTTTCCTGACAAGAGGAAGAACAAGCTGAGTCCAAGAGCAAAGGGTCCTTTTGAAGTCATTGAGAAGTTGGGTTCTAATGCATACAAGATTAACCTCCTATGAGAGTATGAAGTGCATGACACATTTAATGTTGGTGATCTAAGTCCATATTATGGAGAATCTGATGATGACACTAGTGAGGATTTGAGCGTAATATAAATCCTTTTCTGGAAGGAGAGTTTGCAACTGGAGTTGATCCCTCAGCCAGCCAGAACCCCACAGCAGGAACACTGAACAATGCCATAACAGGAACATTGAGCTTATCACCTCCCATACAGCCAGGAAGGAGTCCCACAACAGAAACACTGAGCTTACCAACTCCCATATACCCTATCAAGAGCCAAGAACAAGCCCCTACACAAGCAAGAACAACCACAACCAGGATAACCAGAGCAGGGTCCATTTTTCAGAAAACCAGCTAGAACAAGTCCAGTACCCAGCCAATTCTCATGCAACACAAGTCCAACCAAGGGGTCCAACTTATTTTCCTCTCAATTTGAGGTCCTTAGCAAAATAAAAGTCCAAGACAATTTTCCCAAATAAGTTCTGTAAGTCCACCTAAAACAGCCTACCATATTGAAGGTCATTCTGAGGAAGTCAGCAGGAACAAGTCCTATTAAATATGTCCAAGACTCCTTAATTTTGTGTGATCAACCTAGCATAAATAAGAACGTTGGGAAGGGTATCTAGCATTCCCTCTCAACCCCCAAGACCAGTAGCAAACAACCAGACAAAGGCTCCCCAAGGAATTGAGCAACATTACCATTTCAGGCAAGGGACAAGAACACTTTTCAGCATTGCTTTTCTCTCAATTGCAGTCTCTCATGGCTCGTCCTTATTAGGTAACTTTTGCATTTTTATTAGCAGTATTTGTAAGGCTCTTTCAGCCCTATAGATTATGTTTGTTTTTAAGGGTAGAGATCTATTGTAATTGCCTATATAAGGCCTGCATTGTAACCTAAAAGAGGCAGACTTGATTAATGATTCAAACTGAAATTTGTTCAAATCACAAAACTCATAGCAGTGGCTTGAGTCTTCTTGTGTCTTTAACTTACTTTTGTGTGGGTTAAATACATGGTGTCTAAGGTTTACTGCTTGTGTGCTTGAACCTTAAACACACCCCTACAATATGTGCTTGTGTGCTAAGACGGAAGATACTATCTGTTCTGCCTGGCCTAGTGCAGGTTCCTGGAGTATTTTGAGTCATTTAGTGAGTGTATGAGGGAGTGTTAATCTTAGCTCCTTTTGGCCTCTGAAAACCTCTATTTTTCTAGAGATTTCAATTCACTCTTGCTTCGAACAATCATTCTTGTACACCATTTCGAACTACGAACATGGTTTGACTTCATTTCTTGTGATAACGTGGGAAATCCTTCACAGGATTCAACCCGTCATTATTTTAAATGTTCGCTTTTCAAGACGGAAGACGAAATGGCCGCCAAATGAGCACACTTATTCATTCTGATTTTCTATTTTTAGGGGAATCATTTCACTCCTCTTTCTTTTAAACATTTACACATGTTTAGTCATTTCAAACATTTATACATGTCTGGTCATTTCAAACACTTATACGTTTCCTCTAAAATTCATTTTTATAAAGGGGGTAGCCTATTTTGCGCCAGTTTAGGACACCAATATGGTACATGTAAATTATGTGATTTCTATTATGTGAGTTCTATGTGATTTTGCCAGCATGACGCCAGAAACCGTCGTCTATCAAACCTATTTTTTAGACTAACCTGCAGGAACAGAAAATACTCAACAACAGAGGCACTCAAAGGGAGATATATAAATCAAACTGGGGACTCTCGCCCAAAAAAAAATCCAAAAAATCCAAAGCTGGGGAATTTCACCCAAGACCAAGTCAAAATACACAAAAACAATCTAAAATGTACAAGTCAATGGCAAAACAAAGGACGACTAATCCTCATCGCCACCTAGCTCAGCTACAGTGGCCTCAAGCTCATTTTCTATAAACTGTTTAAAAACTTCGAGTCGGAACGCTCTGAAAATATTCTGAATATTTTATTATATATTTCAAATTCTATCTTTTTTAATAAAATTATCTCGTATTATCTTTTGAAATGGAAGTATAGATCATCCACAATTCCTTAATAGAAACATGGGAATCTTCCTTCTTTAGTAGAAAACCTCCGGGGAAACGACCCAACAGGTGTTGTGCCTCTTCCAAGGATCGCAATCCTGCAGCGCCTCTTCCCCAGTATGTTCTTTCCAAATTTTGAGTTGTTCTACAACTCTTTCACATTTTTGACAATACAAGGAGAGCTCTGTTCTCACTTTTAAGGCACGCGAGAGTGCCGCTTCTTCTCTTTTAAATTCTAAACCTTGTTATAAGCTATCGATATCTACGTGCTTGATCAATCGACCACATAAGCTCAGATCCTTCTGGGTACCCGTCACATTTTGCATTGACCGACCAATTTCACGAACTACACAATCAATCAATTGATTTAATCAATCCTGTTACGAGGGCACTTTCTTTACATACTCGAGTCGAGCTATCGCTAAAACGTTAACTTAGTTAATATCGTTTCGTCAACATGTAAGTCTGAGGGTGTAAATCCCGTCTTTTTATTTTGTATTATTTATCAATTTATGTAAGATTCATGTCGGAAGTATGTTAAAAAATTTCCAAAACTTCTTTTATTAGTCTTTTCTTTGTGTATAAGTCGTCTTTTAAACATAGTTTTTCATAATTAGATGTTTCAATCCTTTACTTAGATCCCTAATAGTCAATATTAGTAGGCTTTAGTCTTGTA
Source organism: Heliosperma pusillum (assembly GCA_022085475.1). Classification (NCBI taxonomy): domain Eukaryota; kingdom Viridiplantae; phylum Streptophyta; class Magnoliopsida; order Caryophyllales; family Caryophyllaceae; genus Heliosperma; species Heliosperma pusillum. The sequence goes on from JAIUZE010074940.1 coordinate 5,494, forward strand.
ATTTAATTAATTAAACCGCTTTCACTTGAGTTTTGAATCGACAAATAATCGCAAATATCAACGAACATTAACTGATTGCGATTCTGGCTTCACAGCCAGAACCCAACTCGAGAACAGACGCAACAGGTGTTTCGCCTCTTCTAGAGGATGCGCCTGCTGCTGCGCCTCTTCTGGCCTAGTGCCTGTCTCTGAACTTCCATTATCTTTTCGACGTAGCTTTAGTTATATATTTAATCAACTATTAACTCTAATATCACTGCTATTCCGTCAAATTATTTTCTTTTCTTTTCTTTCAAACCTTTTTTTTAATATATTTCCGACATAGATCCTGTAATTCATTGTATTCATATTTAATTATTGTAATCGTATGATTTACTTTTCTTTCGTACGTAATCAATCCTAAATCTTATTTCGAATAATTAAACGCTAATTACATGTTCATCGACATAGTCTAATTCACATGTTAGGATTATAATGTTGGATATTGCATCGCATGCATACAATCAATAACACATCAAGTAGGAACGATTTCCCTAATAATAAGTAGAGGTCGTTATCGAGGCGAGTGGGATTAGGTATTCGATTAAAGAACTTCGTAATACGTATCCTCACCCCTTACTCCAGATCTCTGTAAACACCCGTGTTCATTGGCATCCACGAGAGTCATTCTAGACATAAACGAGTTCTTAGTGTTCATGTCATGGTCCGTGGTCCCGTGGCGACTCTACAAATGCGTTTCTCTACGCTTGTCTGGGTCCGTGGTCCCGCCGTGTACCAAAACTACATCTCGTATCTTTTTAAAAGGAAGTATAGATCTACCTTAATTCCGTAACAGAATCGTGGAAATAATTCTTCCGCAGAAGGAAACGTCTTGGGAAATAACGCAGCAGGTGCTGAGTCCCTTTGGAGGAGTGCGGCTTCTGCTGCTCCCCTTCTCTAGCCTGTTTTCTCTGTTTTCAGAATATTTTCGTGATAAGTTTGAGTTATTTCGAAACTCTTCATATTTTCTAGTATAAAGGAGACCGCTGCCGATCTCACGTTTTTTGGCACGCGAGTGTTTCGCCCGTCTCTTCTCTCTTTGCATTCTAGACTTTGCTCTAAGCTTTCAACACCTACGTGCTTGATCAATCAACCACGTAAGCTCAGATCCTTTTGACTACCTGTCACGTTGGATGACCGACCAAATTTGACCACTACCCAATCAACTTAAATCCTCTAACGAGGGCACTTTCTACATGCATTCGAGTCGAGCAATCACTAAACGTTAACTTAGTTAATCTTGTTTCGTCAAACATGTACGTATGAGGGTGTAAATCCATTTTTTTTTATTTGTATTATTTATTTTTCGCTGAATTAATATAAGACTCACGTCAGAAGTAAGTTCAAAAAGGATTTCAAAACAAAACCTTTTTACAAAACCTATTTAGTAGTCATCTGACGTCGAGAAGGAACCCAGTAGCAGCTGCGGCTCCTCGAAGGATCGCATCGCATGTTGCGTCTCTTCTAGAGGTTGCCCTGCTGCTGCTCTTCTTCTTCTTCCTCTGGTTCCTGAGTTTTGTTCTTTTTCTTATTTTCTTTTCTTCGTACATAAACCGTGTTTCAATATAATCTTTAATATAAAACGCTTTGTTCTCGACCTAAATTCCTAATAATTTGATATTAGTGAGTTTTCATCATTAAATCAAAATTGGGTATTGGAGATTCTATTTGTTCATATCAAGTCTCTGGAATTCGTTGTTGATAAAAAATTATAGTGTAATTAATATGTTAAACCACTTCTACTCGAGTTATAGGTCAATAATGAATCGTAAATATACAAAAGAATGTTAACTACTCGTGATTATGAATTCACAGTCAGAATTCAGCTCAAGAACAGACGCAATGAGCCTTGCGCCTCTTCTAGAGGACGTAGTTGTTGCTGTGCCTGTTCTGGGTTAACTTCTGTCGCTGAACTTCCGTTCTTGTCTTTTAGTTTTCAAATCTTTTCCTTTTCTTCAAATCTCTGTTTTGAATATATTTCTGACATGGATCCCCTGTAATTTGTTGTAATCTTATTTTATCATTGTAACTGTATGATTTTTCCTTCTCTCTTATATGTAATTAATTTTAAATTCCCAATTTCGACATAATTAAGTGCTAATTACATGTTCACCGACATAGTCTAATTCACATGCTAGGATTAAAATGTTGGATGTTGCATTGCATGCATATAATCGATAACATATCATCTACAAATGATTTCCCTAATCATTAGTAGAGGCCGCTATCGAGGCGGGCGGGATTAGGTGTTCGATTAAAGAGGTTCCTAATACGTACCCTCTCCCCTTACTCCAGATCCCTGTGAACATCCTTGTTCATTGGCATCCACGAGAGTCATTCTAGACATAGAATGCTAAGGGTAACGAGTTCTTAGTTTTCATGTCATCACTTTGTGTCGTTACATGGCATAAAGTATTCGAACGGTTTTAATTTCCCATAAAATATGTGGCGACTCCACAAATGCGTATTTTCACGCTTATCCTCCCAAGCGCGCCCCTCTGTGGTCCCCCGGTGTACCATAGTACGTCCGCCGTGTGAGTTGAGTACGTTTGACTTTCGATTTGAGTACTACTTGTTGTCGTATGATTTGTAGGACGCCTTATATTGTTCGTGTTATTTGTATAATGCACTTATGTTCAATTGCCTTGTTGATATTGTGTGTTTGGATTGATTAATTGAGATGCTGGATGAAATACGATGGAATGCGACATATTAGATATTTTCATATTTGAGGTGCTAAGTGTGTATTGATTATCCCTTGGTTGACTGTTCGTTTCATGTGCATCAAATTTGATTTGTATAACAATTGGTTATTTAATTGTGTTAAGACTTATATATTTAATTAAATACAATCATGTCATTAAAAAGCATTTATTATTATATTCTAATTAAATACAAAACTAAAGAATTATGGACTTTTTTATCATTTGTGAATTTTGGATTATTTACCAATTTATAGTTTCTAAAACTCAATATACTTATATTATATCGATATTGTGATATGTCATTTATTTATATGATTTTATCCCTCGTTTTATCTCATTTTTATATGTTAAATTAATTATTTGTAATGATTTTCTGAGCTAACCTCGTATTCTAGGTGATTTGCGTGTTTTATTACATTTGATATAATATGAAGCGGTTTTACAACTCTTTTCTAGCATTTTAGCTTCCACAATGAAGTACAAAGCTACCCAGGAAAGCCTAGGCCAAGCAAAGGGCATTTCGATAATTTCACGGCATCCCAAGGAAGAAGGAGCGGGATTGGAATTCATATTGAGGAATAAAGAAGAGTTAAAGTGAATAATAGAGTAAATCACGCAACGCCAAGCATTGACCCCTATCCCTTGCGGTCAACATTATTTCAAAACTATAGGGAATTATGCTCAAAAAGATTTTAGCCACGTCCCTTATCGGGGTTGGCAACTCCGGCCTCATGGAGATGCGTGAAAGCAAAAAGATAATGAGGAAACCGACTTAGCAGCGTCCCCGATCGGGGACCCCAACCCCGATCTGGGTTATCTGTCTCCAGACGTTTTGACGCCTCCCCTACGCCTCTTAACTCGACTCTATTTCTCATTAGTCGCGTGATTGCTGAAGTCGCAGATATCTTCTATAAATAGAGGAGTCTCCAAGCTCTTCAAATCATCCAAAAAAACACAACGCATTCGAACACAATAAATTTCCTATCTTATAATTCTCAGATTAGTTTTCATATTTAGCAATTTTAGTTTTTCGTCCTTGTATTCAAAAATTGGGTTTTTATTATTATTGAAAATTTTCTATATTTCTTGGTATTTATTCTCTGCCCTTATTTAAGTTCCTATTCCATTAGCTAATCCTTGTTCTTTTATTTCCAGCTCTAGTTTTATATTGTTGTTAAAGTTTTCTATATTAGTTAGTTTAGTCTATCATATTTTTTTATTTCAGTTTATACCATTTAGCATTTATATTATTGTTGTAATGTTAGGATTAGTCAAATCCATGCTTGTTAATTTCATTATAGTCATGAGTGAGGATTTCTTTAATCTAGGGTGTAGGAAAGTTATGTACAAGTAGTATACACTTGTTAAAATTATTATAATTAACTTACCAAACAGCCTACCAACCCTTTATATGTAAATAAGGACGCTACCATCATGGTTGCCTGACTTAGAAAATATCAAATAGACAATATTGCAACGACATTTATTATAATTAACTTTAAGATAAATACATCATGTTCAAGCTATACAAAACAACGGAAGCTAGACTCTTCATCAGCAGCATTCCCCTTCAATCACACACATGCTCAAGGAAACACATGTTAAACTCCTGCTCACCATTCCCCAATGGATCACAACAGTTTTAAAAACATAGACGGGGTTACTACCATCATACATCAATAATTGCAATATCATAATAAAAAAATCCCAAGGTAACCAAGTATCCAGTAACCAGTTCCCAGTAACATCTCCAAACTCTAGTAACCGAGCTCCCGCCGAAGTGGTTACCCCTGCCAGTGTCAGACTGCATATCTGAACTCAGTCCCACCTACGATGCTAGACCGCAACACTGGAGATCGAGAGCCCTTGTCACCGCAGCGGGAGTTCCCGCGAACACTACTATGAATACCTGTAACACCCCCAAATGTACCCTATTTTTATAGTGAAAATATTTTACGGATACTTTTCAGCGAAATTAAGTTTTAATTTAGAATTTTATTTTCCGAGTCGAATTTAGAATTTCCGAGTTCGTATTTGGAATTTCCGCGAGTTTTCAAGTAAAACCCGTCTTAAGCCGTCTTTGACTTTTGTTGACTTTTTCCACTCACCTTACATATACTCCCCTCTAACCCTAATTTCCTCACAACTCAACTTTTCTTACTTCATCACTAAGAAAACCCCATAAAACCTTGCCTCCATTTTTGATCCGTCTTAGATTCGTCGCTACTTCTTCGTTACTCGCTCAAATTCGCGTAAGTTCGTCTTATTCTTCCCCTCTTGTCTTCCTCTATCCGTATTGGTAATAAAATTACCGTCTTTCTCGCTTTTTAAATTATCCGTCTTTCTCAAGGTGAATGATATTCATCTTTTATTATCTAATTGTATGTAGGTGGAGACTAGGAAGGTTTAGAAACCGTTTAAAGACGCGAAAAGGTAACGGTGAAGGGTTACTCGATATCATTTACGTGTTTTATGTGTTTTCTAGGCTAGTAATCGTATTTAAATTATGGTTAGTATGCTTAGGACTTGTGTTGTTGTTGTTGGTTGTTGTTAGTTGTTAATTGATATGAGAATTGATGGTTTGTGATGATAAATGAGGATTTTTGTGTTGGTAACTTGTTGATATTTGATCATTCCTGAATCCCGTGTAGGACGCAGGCTGCGTCGTGGGACGCAGGCTGCGTCGTGGGACGCAGGCTGCGTCGTGGGACGGTCAGTGGGCACGTCACTCCGCCGGCCGGACTGAAATTTTTCCTGCACTGACCCCCTTTTTCGTAAAATAATCATTCTCCTTCTTTACGTGCGTTGTTTTGGGCGTGTGACATCCCATTGGAAACCGTAAGAGAATAAGCTATCACCCTTCGCATGGGTTGTGTGAATTTTCCGTCTGCATTTGCATATCTAGAACTCTAGGTGTATGGACCGTGGTTGAAGTGGGACCCTTGTTTTCGGGGGGTTTGTGGGTTTCCCAACGAACGTTGTGGGGTGTGTGTGGAAGGTGGATCTACTGGTTTTTATTCAATTATTCTTTCATAACTTGTTCTAAAGGCCTTCTGTAATCATGAATTGACGCATGTTTTATCATATTTAAACTTATTATGATTCCCTATTCCCTCATGTTTTGAGACGGTT
>JAIUZE010074940.1:11389-40304 GCA_022085475.1 Heliosperma pusillum
CGTGTTTTATGTGTTTTCTAGGCTAGTAATCGTATTCAGATTATGGTTAGTATGCTTAGGACTTGTGTTGTTGTTGTTGGTTGTTGTTAGTTGTTAATTGATATAAGAATTGATGGTTTGTGATGATAAATGAGGATTTTTGTGTTGGTACCTTGTTGATATTTGATCGTTCCTGAATCCCGTGTAGGACGCAGGCTGCGTCGTGGGACGCAGGCTGCGTCGTGGTGACGCAGTCAGCGTCACTCGCTGCCGACTGAAATTTTCCTGCACTGACCCCTTTTCGTAAAATAATCATATCTCCTTCGTTACTTGCTTGTTTTGGGCGTGTGACATCCCGTTGGAACCGTAAGAAAATAAGCTATCACCTCCATTGGGAATTTCTGCATTTGCATATCTAGAACTCTAGTTATGACCGTTTGAAGTGGACCCTTGTTTTCGTTGGTTTCGAAACAACGTTGTTTTGGAGAGGTGATCTATGTTTTTATTCATTATGCTTCATAAACTTGTTCTAATGCTTATGTATAATGTATTGATTCATTTTTATCATAGTTAAGTTTATATAATTCCCTATTCTCATGTTTTGTGACGGTTTTTGGTATGTCCCACTTTGAGTCGGTTTTTACAAAGGTTACGGTTTGAGCACTATTTTGTTATGTGCTTTGTACTCTCATTCCCTTGGCTACCTCCACGTTCATAAGGCTGGAATGTCGGAATGGGGATGTATCCTACTGCTTAATTGCATGTGTTAGTGGGCATACGACGACGTTGTTGGGAGGCGAACGCTTTGCGTTGATCGACCCGGCCGTCAAATGTTGTGTACTTGCGAGGTGGTGTTATTTGCATATAGCGTACCGCTTGTTATGTGGCTCGAGCTCTTTTCCGCCACTTTCGTGAATTATATCGACCGAATTTGGGGTACTCGGCGTCTTTGATTGACCGAGTCTTGGATGCGAAATGTTATCGCTTGCCGAATCGGAAAATGGTTATTCCGAGAGTCTGGCCAGGTTTAGACTAGGAACCGTATTATTATCGTCGTCCTACCAGGAGGAAATTAGTCTACATAAACGAAATGAATTGAATCGTATATGCGTTCAGGGAATTACCCCGTGGATGCCTGTTAATCATACTTGCCATGTACACGGTGCTAGTGCGTTTCATTTACCGTGAGAGAGGTCGTCATTGTATTGTTATGTGTGGATGGATGATTACATGATTGATTATTCATGATCATACCATGACTTGGCATGGTTTGTTTGTCGAGTCTCAATCTTATCAAACTTATACCGCTAACGGTGAGATGCAAGCCCTAGTGAGCGTATTCGGTTGCCTAAGAGTGTCTTCCCCGAGTCTTTGTATAACATGATGGATTCGGATTTGTATTGCATATGCTCTTATCATTATATATTGAATTGCCTATATATCCTTATCGTATCTCACATGTATATCTATATATGCATGCTTCTACTTTTGTATTTCCTTTTATGTACGTTTAATGTGATATGGCTGGGAGAACCCGGAGTTACTCCCCACTGACTGTGGCGTTCATGTTTTTCATGGATGAACAGGTTGCTTGATTTGGATGGCTTTTTGCTTATGATATTTTGGGTTCGGGTGTGAGCTAGCGGGCGTTGCCCCTGGAAGAATTACCTCTAGACGTTATTTTAGCTAGTTGCTAATCACTTTGACATTTATAACATTTTGAGAGACTTCGTCTCTTTGTTGTATTTCATACTTTAGTTTGTAATATTTGACACTCCTCGTATACTTCTTCTTGCATGTATAAAAGTTTTAAAAACTTCATATTTCCGCTATATAATTCACATGCTTGTATGTTTTATATTTCCGCATTCGCGAGGGTTGTAACATTTGTGTTTCTCAAAATGTTCACAAAATGAACGGTGGAGAAAATGATTAAGTACTAACACAAGATCATTGAACACAATACATACTTTGATGCAACGAACTAGCTCTTTGTAAAAGACTTAAGAAAAATATTTTGCAAAACAATTAAGTATGAAATGTCAAATGGTTTTTGCAAAGATAATTTACTCAACAAAACTCAAAGTTTTTTTTCTTATAAATGTTTGTTGTTGCACACTTGTTTAAATGAAATAAGTATGGTATTTATAATGTAAGGTAGAGTATACTTCACATTAAAAATCACACACTACAATTAATTACAAGTGTTAAAAAGTATTAAACAATTGAAGCTTGAACAACAAAACAATGGTTGACTATTGCACACACAAAACCGAGACCCCTTGTGCAACTTAATGAATTACTTGGCCAAGTAATCTAGTATACTAGTATGCTGCATAGTCTTGTTTCTCACACATACACAAATATGAGTTAAGTTTTTTTTATCAACAAAGAACATAAATGGGGGAACCATAAACATTGCCAATAATAGGAAAAGTAAACAACCCCATTTGTGGTAAATGTCTTATTGTGCAAGCTAACTCTTGTGAAAGACACTAAACGCTTTCTTTCATTTTATAAAGATCAAACCAGAATTTTAGCGATGTAGAATGTTGATCAAAAATTTGGAAAGCAATTTTAAAGAGTTAAACATTTTTGAATTATTTAAGAGCCAGAAACCACAGTGACATGTCACTGTTAGTTTTGAAGTACTTAGCAAGAATCGAGTTTAATGATCTCTTATACAACACTATGACTCTAACAATGACGATCTTCATCTCTTGATCTTTTTGTGCAACCTTGAACGATTAGTTGAGCTTCCATAGCTATAAGATTAAAACTTAAGAGGCACACATTATATTAACAATAAGATTAATTTGTCTTATGGCATCATCAACCAATCTAATCTAGAAATGGTCTCAACAAAACCCACACTCCTCTATTGTAACCATCAACAATTGTTAGAAAATAATGGTCACTAGTTAACCCATTAGCTCTATACGGAGTGATGGTCATTATTTATTTACATATTTTATGCTTCCCTTAGATACATATAACTCGATTTATCGTTTTTCCTTGCTGGTTTCAATGCTATTTTAGCTAAAATATCGATTCTGCCGCTTCTATTATGTTTTATTGCAGATTGGATGCATTTGGAGCTTTTTGAGTTGTTATGGAGCATGGCAGAGTCAGATCGTAGAAGGTTAGGCACAGGAATCGAGAGCAATGTAGAAGAAATGAAGAAAAGCGAAGAAACGGGCCATTTTGAGGGATGCTCGATCGAGCAACACTGCCTTGCTCGATCGAGTCGTGCTGATGTCATGCTCGATCGAGCAGATACACCCTTGCTCGATCGAGCAGCCTAATATTTTGACGACTTTCGGCTTTCCTAAATTAGTTTAACCTAGTTAATTAGATTTTATTATAAAAGAAAAACTCGTCTTTCATAATTAGGTACGCTTTAATATTAGAAACTCAAGTTTTGTTTGCTTTACGGTTGGATTCATTCATCAAGACTATTGTCTTTAGTTCAAACTTGTAATCGGTATTCTTTAATCTTCCTTTGTTATTTAATTAGTTACCTTCTAGTTCTTTAATTATTCTTTGTTACTCCTTTCATTATTGTTAATCATGTTTACTTTATTTATTATCGTTGTTATTAATATCGTTATGAGTAGCTAAATTCCTATCTAGGGTTGAAAGGGGATCTAGGATTGTTAGAAGAGGTAGACTAATTAATTGAATTGCAATTGCATGGTTATCGTTTGATTATCGTTTTAATTCTACTTGTTTGATTACTGACCATGATTAATTAACTAGTCTCGCGAATTAGGATTAACGCCGACTAAGTTAAGACTAAGATAGGCTACGATAATTGAATAGAACTCGTTTAATTATAGCGATCGCATGTTAAATTGTAGATCTAAAGGGCATAATTGAATCGACCGATCTTGTGACCTTAGATATTTTTATTGCATGATAGTTGATTACACCCTTACCCCTGAACAATAATCCTAGTGAACCTGAGACCCTAGACTTTTAATCTTATTGATTTCAACCTTTTATTGTTATTGTTTGCTATTAGTTTAGAAATACAAATCAAAACCCCGAAATTGTTACTATAGAAGACGAACCTAGATTAACATATTAGAATACTACCACCTCCTGTGGATTCGATACCTTACTTACCGCTGACAATTAGCTAGTAGTGAATTTGGATTACTTTGATTAAGGTGACGCGACTTTAACCTTATCAAATTTGGCGCCGTTGCCGGGGAGGCAACAGTTTTCTGTTTGTTTCTACTTAGTTTGTCTTTTTCTTCGTCTCAGGGAACCTTAGTTCCTTGAGACCGTTCTTATCCTTTTCTTTAGTGTTCGTTTATGCCCAGGTGTTCTAGGTCCGATCTTGTACCCTACGATTCCGAACCAGAGAGGACTCTCCGAGTTAGACGAAAATTTTGGAAGGAAATTCAAGAAGCGGAAGACTTGAGTACGCTTGACACAGTTTACGCCAAATTTGTCGCAGAAAAACCATCCTTAGAAGATGATACACATATTTCTGCACACACTACAACCATGCCTACTTTAGCCATCCATTCGGAGTCTACCGTTGCATCTATTCCCAAGGGATTCAAACTCCCTACTACGGGTAATGGAACCTTTGAGATTCGTCCATCTTATATCTCTTTGGTGGAGCGAAACATGTTTGGAGGAAGCCCCACTGAGGATCCTGCGAAGCATATGGAAAAATTCACCAACTATTGTTGCTCTATTCCTTTAACGGGTGGGGTAACGCAAGATCAAATCAAGTTGGTGTTATTCCCCTTTTCACTACGAGACGGGGCAGAAGATTGGTTGGGTGAGTTAGATGTCGATGCACTTGGCATCACTGATTGGAATTCTATGACTCTTGCATTCTACAAAAGATATTTTCCGCCACAGAAAACCAACGCCATTCGAAGTCAAATCACAAGTGATAAGTCTAGTTTTTATATGATTTTACTCCCTAATTTAGCTCGATTTTACATGATTACTATACTTTGTTTAGTATTTTTATGAGCTAATTACGTGTTCGAGGTGCATTGCTCGTTTTTGCTATGTTTTGTAGGAATCTAAGCATTTAGAGGCTTTTTCCTAACACAATTGGCAAGCACCAAAGTCCAACAAGCTAATATGGACCATGAAAGCAAAAAGACAAGCCAAACATGAAGATTTGTGAAATGGATTGAAATGAAAATGAAAGAAAACTAAAAATCAAGCCCAAAGATAGGAGTCCACAAACTCAAGCATATGATACTCCTTTAGATGCTCAAGGAAACCCTAAACTATGCAATTAACCGGAGAATTAAGGTGTTTAAAGGCATAGCTTAGGATTCCTTAAGCATTAAATGGAGGAATTAAGACAATATACTCGGATTAAGGAGGCCCCGATCGGGGCCTGGAAACCCTGATCGGGGTTTGGCTTCTGTGACTTAAGCGTTTCAAGTCCCCTCTCCCTATATAAAGGAGAGGGACTTCGACACTTAGGGATATCTTTTCACTTATCTTTTATCATATCTTTTATCATATCTTTTACTCATCTTTCACATATCTTTCATAGCTTTAACACACAAGTTTTTCTTAGTTTCATAATTAGCTAAACTTTTAGTTATTACTTTGTCAAACACTTGGTTACATTTCGAAGTTATATTGCAATCTTTCCTTTCAACTATTTGGGTTATTCGTTCTTCGTTTCCGAGTTATAATTCTCTATTGCGGTAATCTTAATTCTAGTTTTATGTTATTATTTACTTCCGTCATTTACCTTACAAATCATTTAGTTAATCGTAATATTTAGTTAATCATAGTTTCATTGTTATCTACATTAGTTTTCATTCACTTAGTGTAGTACATTTTATTAACAAGTTGTTTTTCTTTTATAATTTCATATTCATCATGCTGATTATATCAAATAGTATTAGTTTAATTATAAATATGAGTGAGTAGTTTCTTTTGTCTAGGGATTAAGGAAGCCATGCATAATTATTAAGTTGTAAATGTTAAAATAATGATGAACTAATATTGATAAATTGTTTCTATCACATGCTTGTATTATTTTGTTAATCTTTGTTATTTGGCCAATTGCTTTGATTAAATTTGTTAATTCATTCTATAAGTCGAGAGGCACGGACTCGGATTAGACTAAGCATGTGTAGTAGGACGACTCTACTCATAATGAAAGTTATATAGGACTCGACCTAAGGTTGACACTAATATCGAGAGATGGGTGTCTTTAGCCTAAACAATTAACAATATTAAGAATTCCTATGTTTAACATGAGCATTTACGTATTTGCATGAGTGACCCGACTCCCCTAGACTCTTTTAATATTATTTGATTTGCATCATAGTTAACTAAAACATCAACCAAACCAAACCGTTAAACCGACTTGATAGTAGTCCATTCATAGCATTCACAACGAAATTCCCGTCTCCTTGTGTTCGACCCCTCGTACTACATTTATTTGTGTCTAGGGAAATTTATCTTTGCATAGGTGTGCGATATATCCTATCAACAAGCTTCAAGCAAAGTCCCACTGAGAAGTTTAATGAGGCATGAGTTCGCTTCAAGAATCTTGTCAAATCCATTCCACATCATGGTTTTGATACTTGGTTCCTATGCAACCAGTTTTACAACGGGTTATATGATGGTCAGAGAGCATTGCTAGATTCTGCTGCCAATGGAAGATTCCAAAATAACACTACCGATGCTAATGCTTGGAAGTTGATTAATGATATAGCTACTCACACTGCTGAGTATGGAAATCCCAGGGGTAATGCGAGGCGCAGAGGTTCGGATAATGCCGTTGCAGCTTAGTTGGAGGCATTAACTGCTAAAATTGCCGAATTACAAACTTCAAAATCTTTGGAAAATAAACAAACGGTTCATGCCATGGTTCAACAAGAGCCAACATGTGAAAGATGTGGTACCATGGGGCATAATGCAGTAGAGTGTATGAGTACGGTTGAACAAGTACTTGCCTTTCAATCCTTTAAGCAAGGTACACCGTACTCTAACTTTTATAACGAAAGAACGAGAGAGCATCCCAATTTCTCCTATCAAAGTCAGAATGTTCTTAATCCTACCCCGCCGCCACCTCAACAACAAGGTTCCTCTTATGTGATTCCTCAAAATCGCAATTCTCAAGGCAATTTTAACCGTCCAACGAAACAACTGTGCGTGGTTGGAATGCGAAGGAGGCCAAAGATTTCAACAAGCTCCACCTCCACCACCTCCACGTAATGATATGGCGGAATTGAAAGACATGTTGCAGCAAAGTCTCATGATACAACAAAAGCAAGAAGCTCAGATCTCTCAATTGCTCGCACATAACAAGATAGTGGATACTCAAATTGCCCAATTGGCAATTCAAAATCCACACAAACAACCGGGTAATCTTCCACCTAAGGGACACCCTCCACATGAACAAGCCAATGCTATTACTTTGAGGAGTGGGCCTCATTGCAAAGGCTTGGAAATGAAAGGATATGAGAACGATGAAAATATGGAAGTTGCTCGTCAAGATTCGGAAAACAGCGAAAAATTGCCTGAAAAGGAGGTTGCTCGATCGAGCAACACCCCTTTGCTCGATCGAGCAACCCAGGGAAAATCCGAAAATTCTGCTCGACAAGTTTCTGAAAGTTCTTGTTTTGACAAACTTGATCGAGCACTCAATTGCTCGATCGAGCAACCCCTGATCAGACTGAGAAGTCCTCTACTTCATCTACAAAAGCAAAAGAAGCCGAGCCCATCGCCATTACACTTCCTTTTCCACACCGCCAACATAAATCCAAGCTCGATAAACAGTTTGGAAGGTTTATGGAGGTGGTCAAGAATTTGCAAGTGAGTGTACCGTTTACTGAGTTGATCACTCAAGTGTCGGCTTATGCAAAATTTATGAAGGACATATTGACAAGGAAGCGGTCCTTTAATAAAGTGGAGAAGGTTGCATTTACTGAGGAATGCAGTGCTGTGTTACAATCACGATCACCACCTAAGCTAAAGAATCCAGGGAGTTTTTCTATTCCTTGTAATCTAGGATGTTTAGCTATTGATAAAGCCCTTTGTGATTTAGGGGCTAGTGTTAGTGTCATGCCATTTTCTATATGTAAAACGCTAAATATGGGTCAACTTACTGTTACAACCATGACCTTACAAATGGCCGACCGTTCTATTAAACACCCTTTGGGTATTTTAGAAGACGTACCGGTTAGAGTAGGGAAAATTTTCATACCAATTGACTTCGTCGTCTTAGATATGGCTGAGGACACCCAAATTCCTATCATCTTAGGACGACCATTCTTCCATACTGCGGGGGCGTTTATAGATGTTAAGAATGGGAGACATACACTAACAGTGGGGGATGACACAATCACTTTCAACTTAGATAATGCAATGAAACACCCCATGCTAGAAGAGACATGTCATAAGGTCGATATTGTGGATTTAACTGTTGATGACTGTCTCTCTTTGTGTTTGAATAGGGATCCTTTGGAGATCGCCTTAATTTCCAGCACTGCTAAAGCTGGAAGCTCACGGAGTAACGAAGTAGTTGAGATGGAAAAACTGATGACAGGAGAGGACTGCAAATTGAAAAAGGTGTATAGCTTAGGTAACCCCCTAAGGTTACCGAGGTAAAGAAACCTAAACTTAAACCCCTCCCTTCTCATCTCAAGTACGTTTTTCTTGATCCCTATGAGATGAATCATGTAATTGTCAGTGCTAACCTATCTGAAAGCGAACTCACTGATTTATTGGTAGTTTTTAAAAGACACAAGAAGGCTATAGGTTATAGCATTGACGATTTACAAGGTATTAGTCCTGACTTTTGTATGCACCGTATCCACTTAGAAGATGACCATAGACCTTGTAGGCAGGGTCAACGTCGTTTGAACTCTACTATGCAAGAGGTAGTTAGAGGTGCATAAATTGTTAGATGCATGAATCATTTATTCTATTTCAGACTCAAAGTGGGACAGTCCTGTTCAAGTAGTCCCTAAAAAGGGAGGGACTATGGTCGTCACTAATGAGAAAAACGAGCTCATATCTACTAGACTAGTGACAGGGTGGAGGATGTGTATTGATTATAGGAAGCTTAATGTAGCTACTAGGAAAGACCACTTCCCTCGCTCTTCCCTATATTGACCAAATGTTAGAGCGTCTAGCGTGTCATAAATATTTTTGCTATCTAGACGGCTACTCGGGATTCTTTCAGATCCCCATTCATCCTGACGATCAAGAAAAGACTAACTTCACATGCCCTTATGGTGTCTTTGCTTACCGAAGAATGCCTTTTGGGTTATGTAATGCCCCCGCCACCTTTCAATGTTGTATGATGGCTATTTTTTCTGATTATATCGAGTCTATTATGGAGGTCTTTATGGATGACTTTAGTGTTTATGGGACCGATTTTTATAGTTGTTTAGCTAATCTGACAAATGTCTTACAACGTTGTGAGACAAGTAATCTTGTTTTAAACTGGGAAAAGTGTCACTTCATGGTTACTGAAGGGGTTGTACTTGGTCATTTGGTGTCTGGACGAGGCATCCAAGTGGATAAGGCTAAAGTGGAAGTGGTTGAGCAATTACTGTACCCGTTAAATGTTAAAAGTGTTAGAAGTTTCATTGGTCATGCGGGGTTCTATCGCCGTTTTATTAAGGATTTTTCAAAAATTGCTCAGCCATTGACTAAGCTTCTCCATAAGGATGCCCCGTTTGTGTTTACTGATGAGTGTGTGTTAAGCCTATAATTTACCATATTTTATATACATATTTCCCATTGTTTTATATTGATTTTCAGCATATTATATTATATTTTAGTAATAAATTCCTTCCTCGAACGTCTTACTGCGATTTTATATATTTATATGTAGGAAGGAGCTATTTGATGCTGATATTAGCTAAACAGTTAAGCTAGGCGATGAATAAAAGATGACAAATAAATAAGGACTATTATCCCAGATACAAATTCCAAAGACGAAGATAGTGCAATCCAAAATAAAGTGAAAGCCATTTATTGAATAAGTTGTTGACAAGACATCATTTTACAAATGATGAAACAAAGAAGTACAATTGCAAAAGTTGGTGCGTTGAACATCAAGTGGTGACATTCAATTTGGTTGATGCTACATTGAAGATTTTTATGAGAGAAACGCATGCGCATTATCATGTTGAAGAGTTCTTATGAGAATTACAACATGAAACGTCTCATATTTAATTCTCTAATTCATGAAACATTCGTCATTTGAAGAAAACTTCATGCAGTAAAAGCACAAACCGTAGGATGAATATAAAATGTAATGAATTTACATTAATTATTGCTCTAAACGTACATGTAATATTTACTTTGAATGCTCAAATGATCGCCTATATAATGTAGGTGATTTACTTTGAGAAAGACACACAGACACAGATAGAAGCAATAAAATAATTAGTTTCATATTAAATTCTATTCATTCTCTCATTTACATCAAGTATCTTAATCATATTTTTACATTCTTAGTTTATTATTTGACGACAAGCTCAAACTTCTCAACTTGTTATTGCCATAGTAAATACTACATTAATCTCTTTTATTATTCTATTTTATATTTACTTTATTTATTTATTTATTTATTTATGTTTTATTCTATCATTAAAATTGTTATGGTAATCGTAATTATGGGGCGTGAGTAGTCTTAAATCTAGGGCTCGGTGGAGCCTTAATATGGGTTGATAAATGTATTAGTGCTTTAAACATTATTTAATGGTTATACTTAGGTTTCATAGGGTTGTGCTAAAGTATTAATTTATTGGTCATAATCTATAGTCGTGCTCTTGATTAATACTACAATGAGAATTGAGTTTTTGTCTTTACGAGTTAGAATATAAATTGTGTTTAAATATAATTAATTATGACTTAATTGAAATTACAATGAGAGTTGAATTTCCTCTTAGAGAACCCGAGTCAAAATTAGACCTCTCCCCATGAGAATAGGTAGAGTGATGATTGAAACATTTTAGTTTTGATCCTTAAAGCTCTTATATGTGTTGTAAGTCCCATGAGAATAGGAATTGTTTCACTATAGGAAGGCTTTTTATATCTCGAGAGAGAATAAAAAGTATTGGTTTTAGTTTTTAGAGTTAAACCCGGAAAATTAGTCTCACCTAAGTATACAATTTAATATGTTTTTTCCTTCAATATTTTATATTGATCAATCTATCTTAATGGTGATGCCGTTGTCCTAGAGCTTTTTCCTATTAATTTAATCTTATTATCTAGTCATTTATTTTAGCTTTATTTTATAAAAACCAAACACATAAAAAAATATTCGTCTCACGTAGATAAATCATTCTTAAATCGACTAGTACTCAACTTTCACTTCCCTGAGATCGACCCGTAAGTGCTACAACATACACCGTTCACTTGCGGTAATTTATAACTGAACAGTGTGTTAAGCCTTTTGACAGGATTAAACAAGCTCTATTCTCAGTTCCTATTATCCAGTCTCCTGATTGGAATTTTCCGTTTGAGATAATGTGTGATGCCAGTGACTATGCAGTTGGGGCTGTTTTGGGGCAACGGAAGGACAAGGTGCTACATGCAGTTTACTATGCTAGTAAGACCTTGGATGATGCGCAAGTTAACTATGCTACCACTGAAAAAAAGTTACTTGCGGTTGTCTTTGCTTTAGATAAGTTTAGAGCCTATCTTGTGGGTTATAAGGTGATAGTCTACACTGACCATGCAGCACTTAAGTATTTGTTAGCTAAGAAGGAAGCTAAACCTCGGCTTATTCGTTGGATCTTGTTATTACAAGAATTTGATTTGGAGATCCGGGATAAGTCTGGTGCAGAGAATGTGGTTGCTGACCATTTGTCTCGTTTAAGGTTTGAAGGGGGAAATTCCATCCCCATTGATGATTCGTTTGATGATGATCATCTCCTTGCCATTACCATGGAGACTCCGTGGTTTGCTGATTATGCCAACTTTTTGGTTGGGGGAATTATGCCTCCGGGTCAATCTTATCAGCAAAAGAAGAGGTTTCAACACGATGTCAAGCAGTACTTTTCGGATGATCCTTATCTATTCCGGGAGTGTGCCGATGGCATTTATCGACGATGTATTCCAGAGGGTGAGGTACATGCCATCCTTTCTCATTGTCACTCTTCTCCATATGGCGGTCATCACGGTCCCTCAAGGACATTTGATAAGGTAATGCAGACGGGTGTTTATTGGCCGACTATTCTCAAGGATGCTGCTACATTTGTCCGTTCTTGTGACGTGTGTCAAAGGACGGGTAATATTTCGCACAGGCATGAGATGCCTCAAACGGGTATTTTGGAAGTTGAGATATTCGATGTTTGGGGTATTGACTAACAAGGGCCATTTCCATCTTCCCATGGTAATCAATATATTCTAGTAGCAGTCGACTATGTCTCCAAATGAGTGGAAGCTATTGCCACTCCCACTTGCGATGCCAAAGTAGTTGTTAAACTGTTTCAAAAGATCATATTCCCGCGATTTTGGGTTCCTCGTGCTCTCATTAGCGATGGAGGGAAGCATTTCAATGAAGGCCGTCTTAACACTTTATTGAAGAAATATGGCGTTACACATCGTCGGGTGTTGAGTTATCATCCGCAGACAAGTGGCCAGGTGGAGGTTTCTAATAGAGAGATTAAGTCGATCCTTGAGAAAGTGGTGAGTAAATCCAGGAAGGATTGGAGTCGTAAGATCGATGACACTTTATGGGCTTACCGAACTGCTTTTAAGACTCCAGTAGGTGCTTCTCCATACCGGTTAGTCTATGGCAAGGCATGCCATTTACCGGTAGAACTTGAGTATAAGCCTATGTGGGCCATTAAAGAGCTTAATATGGATCCCTCACTGGCGGGTGAGAAATAACTTATGCAATTGAACGAGCTTGATGAGTTTCGATTGCATGCCTATGATAATGCTCGGGTTTACAAGGAGAAGACAAAGAAGTGACATGACAAGCATATCCTGCAGCGAGAATTTAAAGTTGGTGATAAAGTATTATTATTTAACTCCCCTTTGCGTTTGTTTCCAGGTAAACTCAAGTCCAGATGGTCGGGACCATTCACAGTTACTGAGGTGAACAAGTTTGGGTCGGTTACGCTACAAACCGACAAGGGTGAAACTTTCAAAGTCAATGGTCAACGCTTAAAGATCTATTATGATGGGGCATTTATAGGAGTGATAGAGGTCGTCGACCTTTTCACTCTTGACAATTCACCATGATTTTGAGGTAACACGGTTGTGCGGGACCGATATAAACCAGCGCTAGCCGGGAGGCAACCCGGTATTTCATATGTAAATTTTATTTAAAATGCATTTTAGTTAGCAATTAGTTTAGTTATTAATGTTATAGGTTAATTAGATCTAGTTTGGATAGTTAATACAGGTCTACTTTATGCTCAGAGTGCGGTGAGGAAGAGATCTAACAATTTTATTAAGTGCTTGCAGGTAATAAAATTAGAAGACGAATTAAGAATGGAAAGAAAAAAAATAAAAAAGCGAGAAAAAGAAGAAAAAAAGGCATGCTTTTGGGTTGCTCGATCGAGCAAGGTCATGGTGCTCGATCGAGTTAGACATGCACCCTGTCATCCGAGACTCGAGCACAACTTCAAAAACAGAGTTTTCTGGGTTGCTCGATCGAGCAGCCCTGACTTGCTCGATCGAGTCGGTCCGGTCCGACCGGTTCTGAGGCACAAAAGCCAGGTTTTCCCCAAATTTTTTTCTTTCTTCTTCATTATTTCGACTAAACTCTTCTCTCTCTCTCACCCATATTCTCTCATAAACCTCTATCAAACACACAAAAATCATCAATTCAGCATCTCCTAATCATCCACAATCATCATCCTACTTGTTTTAAGTGCAATCTTTGAAGAAATTGGTGTTCTTTCTCCCTAATTTTGCACCAAAACGTGAATCTAGGGTTTGATTCTCATTCTTTGATTTTGTGGTTTTAATTGTTGTTTGTTGCTTCATTTCTTCGTTCTTTAGTAATTAATCACTCTTACATTGCTAATTGCTCCGCCTTACTTGCGTTTTAGACTCAAATTTGATTTTTTCGAATTACGGTTTGATAAATCCGTCTTTATGAGTATATTGTGGTGTTTGTGTGCTTTATTTGCTTCAATTTGTCATGTCTAGACAAGGAGGTAGTAGTATGCGCCCTAGGATACCCCGTCTCATCCGACAACCTCAAATTCAAGCGATTCCTAGTAACCCGACTTACCCATGGATCGTTTTTAGCACACAAGATCAACATAATCCGTTTCAAATGCTTATGGGTCGTCCTATGGACCCTACCCGATGTGTGTGCCCCACCATTCTTGATGTCTTCGGTTTGGGTGATGCAATTTATTCTATGTTTGACCGAATCGAGTTTGGTGGGTTATACTCCCTTAATGAACTTTCTTACTGACCATTGACACTTGAATTCTTTAGTTATTTTAATTGGGACGAAGTAAATACGAGTGTGTCTTTTTGGTTGCTCAATAGGGATTTCGAGTTGTCTTATGATGAGTTAGCGGGTCATTTGGGTATTTCTCGTGGTGATGATGGTGCTGATTTTGTTGCTATTCCTTCCGGCTTTCAGGCCGTTGAATATTTTTCTCTATTTACTGGTCTTCCACGGCTTCCGCCACATCCTCTGATGTAATCCCCGGCTGTCCCTCCGACTCATCTAGAGCAGGCTCGGTTTGGTTACAAATTAAAAATAAAAAATAAAAAATAAATAAGGCTACGTGCTAACTTCGGGGACTGGCGCTAACGGGGTTAGCAGTGGTGGAGGAATTGGACAAGCACTGGCATATAATATGTGGGTAGAATCGTACACCGATATTGACGCCTTTCTGTTAGACAGCTAGGAGTCAGGAGTCCCGCAAGTCGACGACTCTGACTGATGCCCTAGAGGGAGCGCAACCCGTGTGTCAACGCCATGGCTGTCAATGATGTGCAACATCCTTGTTTAAGGTTGTTTCTGCGTTTCTTTAGCCTTATTCTGTTTGCTAGGAAGGACCTTAGTAAATTGAATTCTCATGAGGTTTTATTGCTTGCATCCACCCTCAACCCCCAACATGAGAATTTTTTTTTCAGTTTCACCCGGTTGGGTTGGTGTTTTATGCTTTCTGGAGAGTCAATTCCCCTACCCAGCATTTTTTGGATTGTGGTGTTTTGGTCACTAGGCTGGCTAGGCGACTTGCTGGGTTTGGGGGAAACCGTCGATACACACCTTTGACCGAGGTACATGCTCCAAGGGTCGACGAGGAGTACTTGCGCCACACCTTATGCTGGATTAATGCGTTAGGTAACGATCAATTTCAGTGGCGAGTACGGGGGTCCCAGTGGATAGCTCCTCCTTACACCGATGACCGTCTACCCTCTACGGAGCGGTTGTCTTCCCATGATCCTCAGACTGGACTTACCCCTCCCCCTCGTTCTTATGTGGTACCACCCGAGCTTATTTTCACCTTGGCTGAGACCCGTCGACCTCGTCGGCAGATCACCCCTGCATCTTCTGCCACCACTACCCCGACTCCCCACTTTACACCGACCCCGACTCCGTACCCTTACCCTCCACTTGCTTATACCTATGATCCGGCCTTAGAGAGGGAGATTAGGATTCACCAAGGCATTAATAATGACTTGGTGATGACTGATGATGGGGCTTTGGGAGAACTTTATGCCGACGGATCTTAATGCTACTACTGGTTGGACTCCGCCAAGCTACTACCGAAGTCCGGGTGACGAGAGTGGTGTGTTCGATAATTATGGGGTAACTCGTCAGCAGTTTTCTCAGGAGTTTAGTCATGATTATGGTTGTCTGGGTCGTTCGTGGTATACTCTCACCGACCGGATGCTCCGGTTGGTGGGTTTGGTGGGCCATTTTGGGGCCTCTTCTTCTGTTGCTGCTCATAGAGGTGATGATGATGATGATGGTGGTGCTGATGACCAGTATTGACAGCTAGTCGTTACGCCCCCCCCCCCCCCATTTTGCAGCTGGTTTGGGGGAGGTTGTGTCTATAAAAGCTGGTATTATCTATCCTTTTACTTTCTTTTATTGTATTTTCTTTTAGTTATTTCCCACTTCCCTTTGTTAGTTGTGTCCTTTAGGTTGCTGATGTTGGTTGTTGTGTGCTATGATGTGCTGTTAGCGTCACACTGAGGACACTGTGACATTTAGGTTTGGGGGAGAGTCTTTATTTATGTTGTGTGTTTATTTCCGTTGTGTGAAAGAAAAAACAAAAAACCATAAAAATTCAAAAATTTACAAAATCCAAAAACATGTTTTTATTTTATTAGGTCGAGTCTTAGTGAAGTTGAATATCAATGATGATAATTTGCATTGTTTCTGCATTTGAATCCCAAATACGTTGTCCATGTACATTGTTTTGACTTACTACTTTTGAAAACAAAGCTCATAGTACAAGTCTTGACCGTTTTTGACATACCTTATGCTAATTAGATTTGGCCAATTTTAGTTGGTAAACCACTTAAAATTCTGAGGTCTATAGAGCTTCCTAGGCCAGTAACAATAATAAACTGGTCTCATTGTCTTTAGGTTTATGAGTGTGGTACTCCTTGTAGAATATGTAACATCAAATTGCATAAGTGTGACATTAATTTCTTGATACTATACGCGTTCATTTGATAAGTACATGAAGAAAGGCGGTTCTTTTTGTTCAAATAAGCCTCACATTAACTTTTTTTTAGCCCTTTTGAACATTTGTAGCCTGTTTTATATCCCATCTAATAGCTACATTCCTAGAATTTGCCTACCTTATTGGGACAGTCGCAGTTGCATGTTTTTTCTTGTCTACTTGTCTACTATGGTTGGGTCGGGATTTCTAAAAAAAGAAAAGAATATCAAATGGGTGTATTAAGTACGTTGACAATTGTGTCGTTTATTCCCTTTGTTGAGAAATGTTATGAAGCAAAATATTTGAAAAGAAAAAAAACGAAAAAAGATATGAAAAAAGAAAGAAAAAAAGATATGAAAAAGAAGAAAGAAAAAGAAAAAAAGAACCAAAAGAAAAAAATATATGTTGCTTCATTAAATTGTTCAAGGGATAATGAAAGGGAATATACTAGAGTCTAATGCATTTTTTTTAGAGAGGAATATCGATATCTCTCTTGTGTTGTCAAAGTTTAAGATGATTTCTCTAGTCGAGTATTGGTTTGTGCTAGTCTTGTAGAATTGTTTTGGTAAGTGTCGATGCGACTACCGGTCTTAGCCCCACATTCCCATACGTGCTTTAGCACAATCCACTTCTATACCTTCGCCCATTATCCTCCCTTATATTATTGTCTTGATTCATGTACTTTGGTTTTATTGCGAATGCGTATTAGTTGGAGAAATTACTATCACATTAGAATGCATGCATGTTTCATAAGTTGAGTTAGTGTTTCTATTTCTTTCTATCTTCACAAAACTCACCCTTACATAAACTTATGAGTGCATGAGTGAATCCGCGAGAATCCGACAAATTGAGCCGTGCAAAATTGAAAGGTATTTGGTTTTTGTCTATACTACGGTATCATGTAAAATCTTGGAATATGAGCTGTGTTTTCTACTTTCCCGTGCCTTTAAATTTGTTTTATTGGTACAACTTGGTCATTACTTTGTTATAGATATGGATAGCTTGTGATTTGTATGTGCATTAACATTAGCTTTGAGTTTTTCATTTACCATTTGTATGTTTGTCCTTGTATAGTGATAAGTGCTTTGCTTAGGGACAAGCAAAGGATTGGTTTGGGGGAGTTTGATGGTCATTATTTATTTATATATTTTATGCTTTCCTTACATACATATAACTCGATTAATCGTCTTTCCTTGCTTGTTTCTATGCTATTTTAGCTAGAATATCGATTCTGTTTCTTCTATTATGTTTTATTGCAGATTGGATGCATTTGGAGCTTTTTGAGTTGTTATGGAGCATGGCGGAGTCAGACCGTAGAAGGTTAGGCACGGGAATCGAGAGCAATGCAAAAGAAATGAAGAAAAGCGAAGAAACGGGTCATTTTGAGGGAAGCTCGATCGAGCTACACTGCCTTGCTCGATCGAGTTGTGCTCATGTCATGCTCGATCGAGCAAATCCACCTTTGCTCGATCGAGCAACCTAATATTTTGACGACTTTCGGCTTTCTTAAATTAGTTTAACATGGTTAATTAGATTTTATTATAAAAGAAAAACTCGTCTTTCATAGTTAGGTACGCTTTAATATTAGAAACTCAAGTTTTGTTTGTTGTACGGCTGGATTCATTCATCAAGACTATTGTCTTTAGTTCAAACTTGTAATCGGTATTCTTTAATCTTCCTTTGTTATTTAATTATTTACCTTCTAGTTCTTTAATTATTCTATGTTACTCCTTTCATTATTGTTAATCATGTTTACTTTATTTATTATCGTTGTTATTAATATCGTTATGAGTAGCTAAATTCCTATCTAGGGTTGAAAGGGGATATAGGATTGTTAGAAGGGGTAGACTAATTAATTGAATTGCAATTGCATGGTTATCGTTTGATTATCGTTTTAATTCTAGTTGTTTGATTACTGGTCAGGATTAATTAACTAGTCTCGCGAATTAGGATTAACAGTGACCGGGTTAAGACTAAGATAGGCTACGATAATTGAATAGAACTCGTTTAATGATAGCGACCGCATGTGAAATTGTAGATCTAAAGGACATAATTGAATCGATCGATCTTGTGACCTTAGATAACTTTATTGCATGATAGTTGATTACACCCTTACCCCTGAACAATAATCTTAGTGAACCTGAGACCCTAGACTTTTAATCTTATTGATTTCAAACTTTTATTGTTATTGTTTGCTATTAGTTTAGAAATACAAATCAAAACCCTGAAATTGTTACTATAGAAGACGAACCTAGATTAACAGATTAGAATACTGCCGCCTCCCTGTGGATTCGATACCTTACTTACCGCTGACTATTAGTTAGTAGTGAATTAGGATTACTTTGATTAAGGTGACGCGACTTTAACCTTATCACGGAGCCCGAAAATCACAATGAATTAAATCCAAAATATTCGAAACTTTCTTATTATTATGAATAAAAGTTGAACAGGTTTGCTTTGCCCGACAACAAGCATCACAAAAATCATCCTTATAACAAGTAAGATTACTACCAACTAAACATGATGCGGAATACAAAACTTTATTCGAAGGGTGACCTAATCTCATATGCCATAATCGAACCTTGCTTTGTGCTTCTTTTCGACAAGCTAAATTCTGTTGCTGACCATTGTAGTAATAAATACCACCCTATTGCTCACCCGCTCCAATCATCCTCTTCGAAGATCGGTCATGTATTACTCAAAAATCAGGGTAGAAAGTTACTATGCAATCTTTTTCTAATGTCAATTGTTGCACATAATTTAAATTACAAGTTAATGTCGGGACATATAAAACGCCGTTCAAAGTTAAACCACCCTCCAAATGCACTTCTCCATGTATATCTGCATCTTTGTGTACTCCATTCGACAATGTAATAGTGGCTCGTGTTCCACAAAACGAATTTTTAATTTCTTCTTGCTTACGATTCATGTGGTGCGAAGCACCGGTGTCTAGAATCCAACTATTTTTGAATTCTTTACCTGCCAATTTCTCTGGTTTTTCTTTAGTGGGTTGTAGCAAAGCGCGCAGGAATTGCACCTCTTCTCGCGTCAATCCAACTTCAGCGGCCGAGATGACTCCTATGTTAGTTTCTTGTTGGTTTGCGGACGTACTAGCTACCTGATTTGTGTACACTGCATTTGCCTTCCATGATTGTTGCCTCCCGTCACCACGGCCTGTACTTGCACCTCTACCCCTGTAGTTACGACCTCTTCCTCTGCCTCGAGCAACAATATACGCTGGTGGACCATTCTTTGAGCAACAATCGTCTTTGTCATGGCCCCACTTAGTACAGTAAGAACATCGACCCTCCTGGTCTTCCACCACATTGTTTGGTCGACTACCCCGCGTGTTTGTTGGCCTTATATGTGTAGAAAACATCGCTGCCTTTTCGACCTTGTCTTCTTTCGAGAGCATAATTGCTTTATGTCTTTCTTCTCGAAGCATGATGCCATAAACGTGACTCAACGAAGGAATCGGTCCTTCCATTAGGAGATTGGTGTGTAATCCTCCATAAAGATTATCATCAAGTCCCATCAAGAATGTGTGAACCCTTTCTTTTCTTTTTCTCTTAGAATTTCTTTTCCTGCTCCACAACTACACTTGGAAACTCGACTATAAGTGGCCAATTTGTCCCATACCGTCTTCAGTTTGGTATAATATTCTATTACGGTCAGCTTCCCCTATTTCAATTGATTCAATTCTAATTTGAGTTGATGGACTCAAGGTGCGTTTCTCGTCGCATACCTTTCCTTCAATTCTTCCCAAATCTCTGCAACAAATCCCGAGAAGGCTATGCTGGCATGTAACTTTGGGTCAATCACGTTTCTCAACCATGTCCTCACCATGGCGATACATTGCCGCCAGTCAACATGCTCAACTGTTTCTTCCTCTCCGTCGACCATTGTTGGTTCTACTATTTTTCCATCATGAACAGCCAGCTTGTTGTTCGAGTCAAGTCCCACACGAACTGCATCTGCCCAATTATCATAATAATTGTCATTGAATACAGTTTGAGTAATCATGATACCTGGGTTGTCGGATGGGTGGAGAAACAATGGTGATGACTGCGGATGGCTGTGTAAATATAATTAGAAAATTAGTCTTTTTTTAGTACGCTAAACTAATAGGTTGTAAAACAGACACATAAACAAAAACTACGGCCACAAAAAAAATTTAAAATCGTTATAAAAAAATTTTTAATTACTAATTAGACATGGAAAAAAAATGGAAATGGTGATGTGACTTCACTATATAGCTTTAAATTTTGTTATTTAATACAAACTAGATTTCATGCCCGGGCGTTGTCCGGGTCATATCACAACAGTGGCAGAGATTATTTGTGTATATTGACGGGTAGATAGTAAAGTTGTTGTCTGAATTAGAGACGTACCTCTAACAATCCAAATCTCCCATACGTTTGATGTGTTTTTCATGACCATTATATTGTTGTCCATGACCTAAAATAACTTTATAATTTTATACCTATTTTCATAGTAAGTGTGTCCATTTTATTCTAATCATAATTTAATACATATTTTAAATTCTAAAATAGTCTCATAATAAATTTACGGAATTACTTTTTCACATACGAATTTTACTCTTTCACATACATTTTTTTTCATAAACTTTCCATATGCTACCCTTTTCCTAAAACACAATCTCTCTATCTTTATCTAAATTTAATAAAAATCAATTTTTTTTCTAAACTTAATCAAATTGATTCTCCTATAAACATCTAATCTTAAATCAAATTTAATACAATCTAATAGTTGAACAATGGATTATAATTCTCCATTGAATGAAGTAATTTTATTTTATTGTAATTATGAATATTTTTTTTTTAACATTTCAATAGGATAGTAGGTGGTGGTTAGGGTTCATGGGTGGTGGTATGAGTGTCAACGGCTATTCATTCGACCGGCCGGTGCAGGGGGGAGGCTATTTGGCCGGAGCAGGGGGAGGGGGAGGGCAAACGACCAGAGTAGAGGGAGGGGGAGGGGTAGGGCGAACGCCTAGGGCTGCTGCTGGTGGTGGCGGTGGTTGCCTGGTGGTGGTGGTGGTTGTGGTTAGGAAAAGGAAGGGAGGGGGGTCCGAGTCACTTTTTTTTTTAATTAGTTTGTTTTTTTTTAAAATACTTATTTATATGTTTTTTTTAAAATATTGATTATAGTAATTAATTTCCGTCGGTGCGCTGCCGGCGTGGGGTAGGCTGTCAATGGGTCAGTCGGTGGTGGGTGAGGGAAGGGAGGAAAAAATTAATTGAGGGAGTGATTGAAAAAATGACAAGGATAATATTGTAAAAGTCTTATGTGAAAGAGTAAAATCCGTATGTGAAAAAGCACGTTAACCTAAGAAAAGCCTGGAACTCATAATTTAAAATTTCAAACAATCAAACGTTATGCATAAACATTTGTTTTAAAAACACGTTATGCATAAGAAATTCGAAAGTTAAAATTATATGGTCCATTATATGATCCACAAAACCACAATATATGAACTCTCTTGCAAGATGAGAATGGTTTAGAATAAGATACTTTGTATTACAATTACAAATAAATACTATATAAATATATCTCGGATTTGCTATCTTAAATGTATTATTTCGATTTTGAGCAATCTTGAAGTTCAAACGCTTCTTATAAATCCAAGCCATAATCTTAACTACCCTATATGAGTTTACAGTAGGTCTTGCTTGCGACGGATCGGATTTTGCGACGGGTATTTTGTGAGAGGAAATGGGTAGAGGGGACAAGGTGGGCACCCCCCATGTGCTTCTCCACTCACCCTTGATGGGTATTTTGTGGTAGAATATGGTATCCGTCTTAAGCTTGCGACGGATAGTATCCGTCACAAATGAGAATTTGTGATGAGTTTAGAGGTCTGTCTATTTCTCCCTCCATCCCAATTTAGTAATTATTTACAATACAAATCACTCATCCTCTCATTTTTATTAGTTTTTGTTATTAAACTCCCCTTAAAATAAAAAGTAGGACACTATAAATAAGATAAATGGAGTATAATATTAAAAAAAAGTTACATGACCGAAACCTCTTTTTGAAGGACATAAGTGCCCATATTTCAAGTTTAAAATACTCAACAATACGGTTGCAACACCAATAATAGATACTTCAATGTATATGTAATTATGTATATATCGATCCCTTCTATATAAAATCAACCTATAATACATGCTTCTATGTTGAAATGCGGACATTTCCTATAATCCTCTGTCTTGTATTTTACGGAGTATATTTATTGATACTAATGTCCTATAACCTCTACTCTCCTAATAGAGTTGCTCTTAAGTAAAACTCTTCATCAATTTCACGTATAGTTAAACTATGCTATGGTACGTAGTAAGTTTTCGTGTGTGTTTTCATTAGGAAAAAAATTCTACTTGCTTTATCTATCTCTATAATTCCTAACCTGCGGAATTCTAATAAACTTATCCTACTGCACACAAATTCTACACAAACTCTATCTCAATGTGTTAATGAATCAATCAATATTTATCTATATTATTAAAGGAAGCTTTTTTCGAGCGATTATAGAGTCTCCAACAATTTGAGAACTACTTTCGAGCAATTATATATAGATTGTATCCAATTTTTCTGAACTACTTAATATTATAAAAAAAAAAAGGATAGTGATAATATTTGACGAATACTATGAAACTTAATAACATTAACAAATAATAAATAATACAGTAACAAATAACAATATGAAAAGAAAGAAAGTTCAATTACACTACAAACACTTCAAACGACTTTGTAAAGATGCATATATGGAATACTATATAACCGCATGCACAAATCAAAATCTTCTCTACTTCTCTATCTTTTTTCTCTACTAATTACTGATTTGTTTAATTTATTGTTACGTTATATTTGTATACTACATGTATATATTGATTTAATAGTACATGCGTTGATATTGCAGGTAAAACTAAGAGTATAACGTGATAGGTTGGTGCTCAAACAATTTATTTGGTAAGATTAATATTGGTACAAACTATCATCTCGAAATCTCCTTCAAGCTGAAAAAGTCAAACATTTGGGTTATATACTTCATATACGAAGAACTGTATATGTTAGTGTTATTTGAGGGAATGATAGATCTCAATATATTTATCTATCTATATTATTAAAGGAAGCTTTTTTTCGAGCAATATTAGAGTCTCTAACTTTTATAAACTACCTATATTTTTAAAACAAAATAATATAACAAGAAAAAAACAACGAGATTAGAAATATAAATAATAGATTGTAGTTAGTTAGTGATGGTATTGTAGAAGCATGAGATAAGATAAGGCTAAGGTAAAACTATACCTTATATATCACATACAATATCAAACACTATCTATACAAGTAATCAATTCAATTATGATATGATATCTATATTAGTTTTACTGATCTTATGTTTTTTTTAGTCTGATGCTTTGTTATTATTATACAGTTTATTTTGAGTGTGATTTTCTAATTACGTTTATATTTAATTTTCTTTTCAGAAATTAAGTATGGTCAGTTTGCCACCATGGATTACTTATAATAATTAGGTAGACTACTTATTAATTACTATTATGATTAGTTAGTTTGCTTCAATAGTCGAAATTTTCCATGCTTTTCTCATTAATTTTATCTTATCATATTTATTTCTCAAGGTTTTTCCACTCTCCTTATAATCCGATTATGGAAAACAAATTAAGTTATTTATTAAAATAATTTTTACAAAAAAGTAAGCATGATCATATAAGAATTCAGTTATGAGTTATTTATTAAATTTAAAGTGCGGAGTATTTTTAACTTGCAAATCATGGTCATAGAAGAATTTTGTATATTGTTTAATTATGGTCAATGATAAGGCATAATATGATTTATGTTTTGGTTCATTGTTGACGACCTTACACTATGAGACAAAACATTCATTTATTAATATCATTTTACAAATGATTTTCTTATAAAAAAGGATTGACTTACATGTACGATCGTCTTATTCTCGAAGTTGAGTTAACTTTTTTTACGTGACTTTGTGCATACATACATATAGTGTGTTATTGTAATGACATATCGATTATGGAGTACTCCGCATTATTAGTCTTTGAATATTATACATTGCTCAGTTTTTGGAGTTTTAACATAAAGGATCGGAATCAGGTTCTGAAGGCTTTAATTATCCTACGGAGTAGGATTTTCGCTTTCGTTAACGACTTTGTCCATACGGCCATAACGGGTATAAAACAAACAAATAGTCGTCTTTTGTTTGTAAGAAATATACATCACTACTATGATAAGAGTGTGATATTGATCCGACATGTACAAATAAAATCTTCCGTAGTAGTTTGAGTTATATGGTTGATCGAGTAACGTATAGTGTATATTATTGTAGAGTTTGGGTAGGATTTGTAATCAATATGTATTAGAAGTTTGTTGAGATATATAATACTCCTTATTGCATTTGAGCATGGACTTTGATGGGTCTTTGGCATGTCTTATAGTTAGAACGAGATAAATTTCGTATCTATGTAACTATGTGATAGAGTTAGAATGTCAATTTATGAGCGTCCCACAAGTGTGATGAACAATGTCTATTACCATTGAGTTTTTTTTTGGTACTAAGTCTATTACCATAGAGTATGAGTGTCTTGAGAGATTATCTTATACGAGTATTGATTAATGTGACAGATTGCAAAATTACTCTTAAAATTTAAAGTAACAAAAATGAGAAATAAAAGAAAAATAAATCAATGACTACCCGTATTATAAGAAGGTCTCACATAGACATTATTGAGATACTGTCTCTTAAAAGTGTTTCTGCAGCTTAAATATGGTTTTTGTTGGTACGCCAAAGTAGATAATTCCAGTTTATCAATACGAGTAGTATACAAATTTAGTTTGTAAATAATATGATATTTATTATTATTTAAACAATAAAAAAAAGAAGAAGAGAAAACACCCTAATTGTATCAACTCTATAGTAGTTGCGCACCTAATATTTTAGGGAACAAAGTTAATTAATATATGGAAGAAAAAACTTATATTGTACATATTTAAGTTAAAGATTGCAATGATAATTAAACTACATAAGTTGCACGCAGTGACGCAGCAATTTTATTTATATTTTAACTGAGACCTACGTCATATACGTCGTATTATTTTAATTCAATATGAAATTTATCACATGAATTAGAAAGGAAAATGAACAACGTAAAAATTGGCATCAAAACCAAGTTTTATACAAGCAAAATATAAATTGTTTTTAACAAGGTAGTTAATTATAAATAAAAAGGCACAAATTTATGATTTTTAATAAATAGATCATATCAAAAATTGTTAGATGAATTTTTAACACACGCGATGGCCGAGAGTTGTACTATGCGAGAGTAGTAGCACTAAATGTAGTTAACGAGCTAACGTCAAACCACCCCATTATAGACAACCACATATAGACTCGTGCATCGCACGGGCATAAAATCTAGTATATATATAAAAGAGACTTTTTTTCGAGGCACGTGAGTGGTTCTCCCTTTCTAGAGTATTTTCTAATATAATAAATCCCTAAAAAATCTAAGTAATTAAATAATTAAAAAGACTTAAATCTCACTTAAAAAATCTGACGTTAGAATTCTTTTTCAAACCAACTGCTAATTCCCAAAGTTACTATAACTCTTCCGAAATCTTCTTTAAAATCTTATCATAATCATCCATACAATATATCCATACAATATACAATTAAAACAATTCCTAAACACATATGCTTTCCTAAACAATATATCCATACAATATAATTCCTTCTACAATTCCTAAACTATCAGATTTCCAAAAACTTTATCTCCAACGTTAACAACCTGATTTCCATATATACTACCTTCTACAATTCTACAATTTCTAAACTACCGGTTTGATAATCTGATTCAATATTTTATTGATTCCTTCTCCTATTCCGTATTCCATAAAACAATAGTTGACACACTATATAAAGACCTCATCATCACCCCAAAACACACATCATACCAACCTTTAATCCAAAGAAGTCTTGTACATCTTGAGGAATAAACACCGAAACTTCTCCATTATGGCGCCAAGGTATGTCCATCACAATCCATATAAGATCCTGCATTCAATTAATATCAAATGATTAGTTTTGTAATCCTGTTTTTGTATCCAAATTATATGTCCATTGTTTGTCTTATAATTTTGCTTTGGTATCCAAATTTGCATATCGTATTCGCTTATTAAGGAACTCAAACTAACACCAACCGACAATGATGACTCGGGCAGAAACGACTGGAAAATCAAGGCCCGAGTTACCAGGCTACACAAAGTGTTCAACCCATCTAAGAAGGGTCCACCCCTTTATATATCCATGGTTCTCATTGACGAAGAGGTAACTACTCCCCTTCAACAAGTCAAATACAAATACTAATCTAACGTTCTTGCATTCAAATACTCAAATAATGTGTCTGCATACATGAGATAGCTATATGTTACTTGTCATTATATAATGTGGTGTCTTGCAGGGAGATTATGTGTATGCCACTATCCCAGGCTACTGCTGGAATCGGTTCCAATCAAAGATCTGTGATGGGAAAATTCACTTTTTCAAGAACTTCCAGATAGCCGATAACCAAACACAGTATCGTGTTGTATCCGGCAGCAAAATTATGGTAAAAATCATTTACTCTACCTTTGCTAAGGCGACAGAGCTAGAAGATACCAATATACCATTACACAGATTTGATTTTGTTGTATTCAATTCTCTGGACTACCGGCGAAACAATCATTATACTCTTACAGGTATACTGACTATATTTCTTTTTAATATTACTAACCATATTAGTTCATGTCACTCTAACATCATCTTTACCGGCATGTACAGATCTATATGGAGTGGTTACAGAAGAATGGACTGGTGCCAATTACTTCGCCATAACCATAGAAAATAAAGTGTACCTATTCATATTTTCAATATTCCATAATCTCATATTTTCCTATTTTTCCAATGTATCTCTTCAATAATTCATATTCTTCATCTATATTTTATATGAAGTGGTGACAACGTGGGAATTACACTATGGGACCAATGCCTTGCTGCCTACCGTGAACAAAAAGCTAAACTTGCTGGTACTAATCTACCTAACATTGTCGTAGTCACATCGCTCTTAGTAAAAGATTATAAAGGTAAGGTTTAATTCAACACCTTAATATGTTTTCTAAATTTGTTCTTATTAATCCGACTTATCCTCCTAACCACAAAATCCTTATACGATACAACTTTTAACTTACCACAGGGTTCAATAGCCCATCAACATCGACATCAAGCAGCTTATATCTCAACCTAGACATTCCTGAGGTCAACACCCTCATAACTATATACAGGTATACAGTATCATTATTATCAAGTTTCTCAATACTGAAATAAAATCCCTTCCAGTTGATTTGATATTGTTTATACTGATCACCAAACACAACATTGTAGTGAGAAAAAGGGCCAATACAACTAGACAGAGGTCACAAACGAAATTACCCTGAAAGATATATCAAACCTACTTGAATACGCAACATCTGACTATAAAGAGGTAACGTAAAATATCAACCAGATTATCTCTTACCAGATATCTTCAACAACCTGACACTATTTGTGACAACCCTCGCGAATGCGGAAATATAAAACATACAAGCATGTGAAATAATATGCGGAAATACGGTATTTTAAAAACCTTTAAACATGCAAGATATATAACACGAGGTGTGTCAAAATGTTACAAACTAAATACGAAAATACAACAAAGAGACGGGGTCTCTTAAAATGTTAGCAAAGAACAAGTGTTTAGCAAAACTAGCTAATATCGTCTAGAGGTGAAAACTTCCAGGGACAACGCCCGCTAGCTCACACCTGAACCCCAAAAATAGTCAAAAGCAAAAAGCCATCCACGCAAGCAACCTGTTCATCCATGAAAAACATGAACGCCACAATCAGTGGGGAGTAACTCCGGGTTCTCCCAGCCATATCACATTAAACGTACATAGAAGGAAATACAAAAGTAGAGCAGGCATACATATAGATATACATGTGAGAAACGATAAGAATAGATAGGCAATTCAATATATAATGATAAGAGCATAAGTGGTACAAGTCCGAATCCATCATGTTATACAAAGACTCGGGGAAGAAACTCTTAGGCAACCGAATACGCTCACTAGGGCTTACATCTCACCGTTAGCGGTATAAGTTTGATAAGATTGAGACTCGACAAACAAACCATGCCAAGTCCGCGATGATCACCATAAATCCCTCATATTACATCCATTCA
>JAIUZE010074941.1:0-15034 GCA_022085475.1 Heliosperma pusillum
ATCACATTAAACGTACATAGAAGGAAATACAAAAGTAGAGCATGCATACATATAGATATACATGTGAGATACGATAAGGATAGATAGGCAATTCAATATATAATGATAAGAGCATATGAAGTACAAGTTCAAATCCATCATGTTATACAAAGACTCGGGAAAGACACTCTTAGGCAACCGAATACGCTCACTAGGGCTTGCATCTCACCGTTAGCGGTATAAGATTGATAAGATTGAGACTCGACAGACAAACCACGTCAAGTCATGCGATGATCACAATAAATACAACAATATTATCATCCATTCACGAACCAAGACCTTGACGGTGTCCAATCATGCAATGACCATGATTAATATCATGAAATCACGCATTCAAGAACGACGGTGCCCAATCATGCAATGACCATGAATAATATCATGAAATCACGCATTCAAAGACGACGACACGACGACGACCTCTCTCACGGTAAATGAAACGCACTAGCATCGTGTACAAGGCAAGTATGATTATGGGCATCCACGGGAGTAAAACCTTCCCTGAACGCATGCACGATTCAATCCATTTCGTATATGTAGACTAATTTCCGCCTGGTAGGAACATAATTAACGGCTCCTAATCTAAAACCTGGCCCAGATTCTCGGAGCCACATTTCCGATTCGACATGCGATAAACATTTCACATCCAAGACTCGGTCAATCATAGACGCCGAGTACCCCAAATTCGGTCGACATTCACGAAAGAGGCGGAAAAGAGCTCAAGCCTCATAACAAGCGGTACGATACATGCAAATAACACCACCTCGCAAGTACACAACATTTGACGGCCGGGTCGATCAACGCATAGCGTTCAACTCCCAACAACGTTGTCGTATGCCCACTAACACATGCATTTAAGCAGTAGGATACCTCTCCGTTCCGACATTCCAGCCTTAGGAACGGGAAGGTAGCCAAGGGAATGAGAGTACAAAGCACAAGACAAAATAGTGCTCAAACCGTATCATTTGTAATAACCGACTCAAAGTGGGACATACCAAAAACCGTCACAAAACATGAGAATAGGGAATCATAAAAGTTTAAATACGATAAACATGAGTCAATACATGTTACATAAGCATTAGAACAAGTTTATGAAGCATAAAGAATAAAAACATAGATCACCTCTCCAAAACAACGTTGTTTGGAAACCAACGAAAACAAGGGTCCACTTCAAACGGTCATAACTAGAGTTCTAGACATGCAAATGCAGAAATTCCAAATGGAGGTGATATCTTATCCTCTTACGGTTCGAACGAGATGTCACACGCCCAAAACAAGCAAGTAACGAAGGAGATATGATCATTTTACGAAAAGGGGTCAGTGCAGGAAAATTTCTGTTGGCAGCGTGTGACGCAGCCTGCGTCACCACGACGCAGCCTGCTTCCCCCAACGCAGCCTGCGTCCTTCACGGGAGTCAAGGACGATCAAAAATCAACATGTTATCAACAACAAAATCCTCATTTATCAACACAAACCATCAATTCTCATATCAATTAACAACTAACAACAACCAACAACAACAACACAAGTCCTAAGCATACTAACCATAATCTAAATACGGTTTCTATCCTAAAAATCACATAAAACACGTAAATGATATCGAGTAACCCTTCACCGTTACCTTTTCGCGTCTTTAAACGGTTTCTAAACCTTCCTAGTCTCCACCTACATACAATTAGATAATAAAAAGATGAATATCATTCACCTTGAGAAAGACGGATAATTTAAAAAGCGAGAAAGACGGTAATTTTATTACCAATACGGATAGAGGAAGCTAAGAGGGGAAGAATAAGACGAACTTACGTGAATTTGAGCGAGTAACGAAGGAGTAGCGACGAATCTAAGCTTGATAAAAATGGTGTTTAGGTTTTTGGTGGTTTGATGAGGAAGAAAGAGTAAGTGGAAAATGAAAGAAGGATTTAGGGTTTGAGGGAGTATATGAAGGAAAAAGTCAACGAAAGTCAAATACGACTTAAGACGGGATTTACATGGAATCTCGCGGAAATTCCAAATACGAACTCGGAAATTCTAAATTCGACTCGGAAAATTAAATTTTAAATTAAAACTAAATTTCGCTGAAAAGTATCCGTAAAATATTTTACTTATAAAAATAGGGTACATTTGTGGGTGTTACAATCACCCCACCTTTTAAAAAGTTTCGTCCTCGAAACTTGAGAGTAGAAAACAAATGTATCAAGGACAAGAATCGGTTTTAACAAATTAACAAGAAAGCTTTTACAAGGAAACATTTATGAAACGAGGTTCTTCACGAAAAGGGTTTAAGGAGAATTTTCATAAGAGCGAAACTCTATTTACGGATCACAAGAATAATGCTCGTCGCGAACGAGAACTCTAATTATCCAAAATCAAATCAATGTCAAATTAGTGAAATCGAAATTCAAAACAACGTTAGTAAGTGCAGGACTAGTTATCAGACGTCTCCAATAACAAGTGCAAACATCCAACCAAACGCAAAATCCAAATATAAAAGCAAAAGAAATCCATTTTCTCCAAAAAGAGGGGACACAAACCATTTTAAACTTCTTTGAAACGTTAAATTAGAAATATAATATGGAAATTTGAAAGTTTTATCAAAGATAAAATCAAATAACAAGACATTACACGTACATAGAGCGACTCGCATCAAGTTCACAAATCACGATAACAAAATATATACAAAACACGCAAAAACAAAACAAATCGAATTCTTAGGGATAGGAAGATCAAGATAAAGTCAGCAGGAAGATCTACAAGAATTCGACATTACTAAATCTACTAATAAACCAAATCCTCAAGAGAATGCAATTTACCCAATTTGAAACTCATCATTTTCAATCATCAAAAATCCTACAAAAATATTCCATAATCACGAAACTTCGAGTAACAAATCCCAATTATTCGAATCCAATTAGAATCTACTAAGGTCCATCGGTACGGTAGACTCCACAACTAACAATCCACATGAAAGATTTATTACGCAATCTAATCTTCTTAGTTTCAACAAAACTTTTACTAGAAACTACCAACAAAATATTTATCTATGGAAACATGATCGCTAACAACCACAAAGTAAAGGTCATACCATGAAATCCTTTAATCCAATTTACTTCAAGCTCATTACCCTAAATTTACAATGAACTTTCTCATCCTCGAAAATCAAAACACAATCCACGCAACCAAACATAATTATCTACGATTCAACTAGCCTTATCCAAAGTCTCACGACAAGGGGAAATCCACAATCCATTATCGGTTATAAGGATTCTTTAATACGCCATAACATCCTTAATTTGATCATTACTACGCTCGAAGCCTCAAATATAAATAGTCACATTAGCAAACTACGGTTCCTTAAGAATAAAAGAGAATTACTAATTCCAAACCACAAATGACCAATCACTTGGAAATCAGACAACCATTCAAATCATTTAGATCATCTAAAACTCAAAATGAATCGATTTTCATTTATGACAAAACTCCTCAAACTTTGGGTACCGGCTTAATTACCCTAAAGCAATGTCTCTTTATAATCCACCAATTAGAGACATTCAAATTCCAAATGACATACCAAGCATACGTTATAATACCCAACAACAACGAACTATTATCATGATCTACTCAATTCTCAAAATAACGCTACAATACCAAGCCCCAAATCTAAAACCATTAAGAGAGGATACATTATCACTATTAGGATTCATCCTAGAGCTTAAGTCCTATTTCTCATGATCAAATACAACATGAAATTTTCTAAATCTAAATACACATATTCTAACTAAAGAATCCCATAATATATTACAATTATTCTCTGAACCTTACAAACGGAATATCCAATCCACTAAGGAAAAGATGAAGCGGCAATGAGATAGGAAACGATAAGAAATCTCAAGGAGAATGCGAGAATAAAATCAGGAACGAGATTAAAAGAGAGGAACGCTGAAAATAACGAGGCCAAGAAAGAGACAAAGCAGATAGTAGAGTCATGAAGATATCTGAGTAAGAAAGAAGATACGAGCATGCGATTTCTTAAAGATCAATTTTGACAAAAACATTCAAGAATGGAAATAAAAAGGAATGATGGCACGAGTAAAGGATTAAGGTTAAATCCACAAAATTTCTCCTTTCAGACTTAGGGTGATAGCAAAGCAACTCATCCCGATTACAAAGGTCTCTTACAAGGGACCATCGTACCACAAATCATCGGAGTAAGGTACACCTAGTTTTAACAAATCGATTACAACCCAATTCATCCATCCTTTCATATCACACGGATTCCCAAATGTCGAATTGCAACTCAAGCATAGTAACATTCCTTTAGCTCAAATATTCAACACAACCTCAATGGTTTCTTTAACTGAAGGACTAACAAATACTCTCTTATACTCGGTCATTTTCGAGTCTATAGCCCACGAGTTCATTATTATCAAAGTACAACCTCAAGTCAAACATCATCATTAACGTCCCAAAGTATTTCCATCATAACTCACATCATCGAATCTTGCTCATATCTATAATCCTCAAGTAATATGGTTCAACTTACAACGAAACCTTACTACTTCAAACGAGTCTCCGATACCATAAGATAAGATCACATCTTTAAGTCCAAGAATTATAGCCAAAGGCTTTTCCACCGAGCCTATACTCACAAACACACAATAAGATACCACAAGACGTCACTTAATCTCAAAAGCATTTTACAACTCAAGGCATCATTCAAACTCCTAAATTCAAAAGATTAAATCGCTAATGGGTTAAGAAGTCTTAGCCCACTCATTCAACCTTACACCATCAAATATCATGAACTATCCACACATTAGTCATGACAAGCATCAAGCATTAAAATCATCAAACTTATCTTACTACCTTTCCTTAGAGTTACAACCAATCATCAATATAGGGTGAATTTAGATCTACACCATTTTCCTCAAATCACAAAATTCATTCTAACAAACACTAATATTCCACAAAATTCAAAGTTCTTCCGACCAAGTATAATATACCACAAACAAATGGGTATGGCATCCACAAAAATGTTACAAGAGGAAGGTAAGGATACCAATGGTAAGATGGAGGAACTATCAAGAGTAATTTCCAAGAGGCAAACAAGTTGGAAGAGAAAGAAGCACCTAGATAGAAGGAAGAGAGCATAATATAATAAGGACGAGAGAATTCATAGATGAGAAAGAAATACACTTCAAATAGGCTTGTAAATCTTCAAATCTTCGGTAGAGGATACTTCTTCTAGGTAACACAATGATCCACCTTAAGACGGTAGATACAAACAAACATAACATCACTCAACACAATCAACAAACAAGTTAGAACCTAACAAACATCAAGTACACCAAAGACTACCACATTAGGTCCTTAAGTCTACCCATCTCTCATTTATTATTTCAAGGTCAAGTAATTTAAGTTTAGGGTTCACGTGTGTGCGTCGGAAGCGATAAAGCTCTGATACCAACTGTGACAACCCTCGCGAATGCGGAAATATAAAACAAACAAGCATGTGAATTATATAACGGAAATATGAAGTTTTAAAGACTTTTATACATGCAAGGAAAGAATACGAGGAGTGTCAAATATTACAAACTAAAGTACGATTTATACTACATCAAGAGACGAAGTCTCTCCAAAATGTTAACAAGTAAAAGTGTTTAGTAAACAAGCAAAAATCGTCTAGAGCTGTTTTAATCCAGGGACAACGCCTGCTAGGTCACACCCGAACCCAAAATGTCAAGCAAAAAGCCATCCATGCAAGCAACCTGTTCATTCATGAAAAACATGAACGCCACAATCAGTGGGGAGTAACTCCGGGTTCTCCCAGCCATATCACATCAAACGTACATAAAAGGAAATACAAAAGTAGAAGCATGCATATATAGATATACATGTGAGATACGATAAGGATAAATAGGCAATTCGATAAATAATGATAAGAGCATATGGAATACAAATCCGAATCCATCATGTTATTCAAAGACTCGGGGAAGACACTCTTAGGCAACCGAATACGCTCACTAGGGCTTGCATCTCACCGTTATCGGTATAAGTTTGATAAGATTGAGACTCGACAAACAAACCATGCCAAGTCATACGATGATCACAATAAATCCAACATATATCATCCATTCACAAACCAATACATTGACGGTGCCCAATCATGCAATGACCATGAACAATATCATGAAATCACGCATTCAAAGACGACGGTGCCCAATCATGCAATGACCATGAATAATATCATGAAATCACGCATTCAAAGACGACGAACGACGACATTCTCACGGTAAATGAAACGCACTAGCACCGTGTACATGGCAAGTATGATTAACAGGCATCTACGAAAGAAAAACATTCCCTGAACGCATACACGATTCAATCCATTTCGTATATGTAGACTAATTTCCTCCTGGTAGGAACGACGATAATAATACGGTTCCTAATCTAAATCTGGCCAGAATCCCGGAATCGCATTTTCCAGTTCGACATGTGGTAAGACGTTCCACATCCAAGACTCGGTCGATCAAATGAAACCGAGTATCCCAAATTCAGTAGCTAAAATTTACGAAAGAGGCAGAAAAAAGCTCGAGCCACATAACAAGCGGTACGCTACATGCAAATAACACCACCTCGCAAGTACACAACATTTAACGGCCGGCTCGATCAACGCAATGCGTTCAACTCCCAACAACGTCGTCGTATGCCCACTAACACATGCATTTAAGCAGTAGGATACTTCTCCGTTCCGACATTCCAGCCTTACGAACGGGAAGGTAGCCAAGGGAATGAGAGTACAAACCACAAGACAAAATTGTGCTCAAACCGTATCATTTGTAAAAACCGACTCAAAGTGGGACATATCAAAAACCGTCACAAAACATGAGAATAGGGAATCATATAAGTTTAAATACGATAAACATGAGTCAATACATGTTACATAAGCATTAGAACATGTTTATGAAGCATAATGAATAAAAACATAGATCACCTCTCCAAAACAACGTTGTTTGGAAACCAACGAAAACAAGGGTCCACTTCAAACGGTCATAAGTAGAGTTCTAGACATGAAAATGCAGAAATTCCAAATGGAGGTGATAGCGTATCCTCTTACGGTTCCAACGAGATGTCACACGCCCAAAACAAGCAAGGAACGAAGGAGATATGATCATTTTACGAAAAGGGGTCAGTGTATGAAAATTTCTGTTGGCAGCGTGTGACGCAGCCTGCGTCACCATGACGCAGCATGCGTCCTACGACGCAGCCTGCGTCCCCCAACGCAGCATGCGTCCTTCACGGGATTCAAGGACGATCAAAAATCAACATGTTATCAACAACAAAATCCTCATTTATCATCACAAATCATCAATTTTCATATCAATTAACAACTAACAACAACCAACAACAACAACACAAGTCCTAAGCATACTAACCATAATCTAAATACGGTTTATATCCTAGAAATCACATAAAACACGTAAATGATATCGAGTAACCCTTCACCGTTACCTTTTCGCGTCCTTAAACGGTTTCTAAACCTTCCTAGTCTCCACCTAAATACAATTAGTGTGACACCCTCAAATTTGCGGAAAGAAAAAAAATAATTTAAATACATAATGAAGGTGTCTGAAATAAAAAGGTTCATTACAAAAGAAAAATACTATTATACAAAAGAATTATACAAGACGGGAGACATATCTCCCGTATAAATACGGAATAAAAGAGTGTATAATAATATACAATCTAAGAACCGAATATAGGTCCAAGGTAAATACTTCGCTCGCTAGCTCGTCAATGTACCCCAAATATGCATCACCACCTGTTCGACCGCATTAAATATAAACACGGAAGCCACAGTCAGTGGGGAGTAACTCCGAGTTCTCCCAGCCACGAAATGTCGAGTTTAATGAAACATGAATAACATAAAAGCAATGTATATGGAAAATACAAAACCTTAACATATATGATATGCTTTTCATGTTATGAAACAGATAACTAACATATAACCTAGCATATGAAAGCTATCATGTGAAACCGATAATAAACTATAACTCGAGGTAGGGAAGCTGGTATGCTAGCTCAGAGGTTCCTCTCAGAAACATGGCCCTGATACACTCAAACCCTAATCAACACGTAATCATGTGAATCAGTTAACAACCGTTAATCCAAACTCTATCAATCCTAGCCGGCTCGCATCTCACCTTCTAGAACTCATAGAATCATACATACATGAAAGACCAATCCTTCTACAAACAGGAATAAGTTCCTTGAGTACAGTCAGATAGTTCATCGTAACTCGAGTTCTATACCACAAGGTAGAAAAAAATCCTAGCCCTAGACTGATCAGACCTAGCGACAACAGCTAACCCATTCCCTGTCTCATTACATAACCGTACATGAGGAACTCTACTAGGCGACCCCCTAAGCAGAGATGGCTAGTACTTAAGCTGGCTCCATTCCTAAAATGAAATCGGCAGCCATGCCCCCGGCTTGGTATCAAAAGGCCCAAGACAGTGACACAAAAGCTATCAAGCTGTAAACTCCATATGCTCGTTAAAGATAGTAAGGCCTATCAATGTCATGGTCCAAGATACTCATTTAGAATTAGAATGGTCAAGACGCCATATATCCATAATTCTCTATGGGTACTTAGTCAACACGACACCAACCATATAATAAAACAGTCACAGGAAAACATCCTATCATGTGACTAATTGCATATAAGTAATAAACACATAACATATCGCCTCATATCTACTAAGGCTAATTCAATAATTAAATACAACTTTACTTGAAGACAAATTCCCGACCCGAGTCCCGCGACGGGTCATCAGTCAAATCGGGGCTGACTAGATCTTAGTTTGTCCAAACCCGTTGGATCAAACCGGCTAGAAACAGAGTCTTTATCACATAGACATAAATCAACATATTCATTACATGTTATTCTATTAAAACTTCTAACATGTGAATTAGATTATATTATACCCAAAACCCCGTTTGACTTAAAGGAGATTAACTTAAACTACGTTCTCGTCTTATACTTTCTAACATGTGAGAAATAATAATTTAATGAAAAACCTTTTTAATTAAATATTTTACTTATTAATATTTCTCGCTTGCTAATTATTACAAAACGCGATAAAAATGACGATAACTCAAAAACCGTCACAAGTCCCAAAGTGGGAACCACGGGCTGAGTTGGGACGGACCCCACCGTGGGCCTGGTGGGCCCACGGCCTGTTTTGGGCAACTGGGCTGTTTTGGCCTTTTTAACGGTTTTACTAAAAAC
Organism: Heliosperma pusillum; assembly: GCA_022085475.1. Classification (NCBI taxonomy): domain Eukaryota; kingdom Viridiplantae; phylum Streptophyta; class Magnoliopsida; order Caryophyllales; family Caryophyllaceae; genus Heliosperma; species Heliosperma pusillum. Next base: position 9,326 of record JAIUZE010074941.1, read on the forward strand.
CGTTTCTAATTATTTCCCGCATGCTTTAACATAATTAAAACCCGTCAAAACCACAATTAAACAATCAAACATCGACACAACCCAAAGACCAAAACCCGGACCCACCATAGACCAACCCAGACCGGCTGGACCGGCCTGAACCGGTCTGACCAGCCTGAACCGGCCGGTTCACAAACCACTATACCCGGCCACCTCCACGGCCACAACAACCACCACCCCAATTAAAATCTAACATGTTTTTAATTAACAAACATCCATTTTTAAACATCCAATTCAACCATCAATCATACAAAAATCATGATTATAATTAAATCATACTAACATGTCTAGAACACTAACATATTAAAAATTCCATACCACATATAAATCATACTACTTAACATGTTACTACTAAAAATCATTAGTAACCATAATATGAACTAAAACCTAAGAAACTAAGGCTATGTGACATTATATCGTCGAGTAACTCGGAATCGTTACCTTAGCTTAGCTAAAATCAAGTAGCACCAAAATAATAAGAACCAAGAAAATCAGAAACCCGTCTTCTAATCATCTCCTAAAATATATGAGTCACCAAACTCGTCTTCAAAATCTTCCCCTATAAGAAATGACAAGAAAAACATTATTAGACTTAAAACTTTGATTTTCCATAATTAAAGTGTTGAAAACGATTTTGTCGGATTTGAAAATAAACCTTACGTGAAGATGGGGAGCGAAGAGGAGATCCTAGAAATATAAGTTAGGACGGATTTAATTAAGAAATGAAGGTTTTATGAAGGTTTTGCTCAAGAACGACGAAGAACGGATGAAGAACGACGAATAACCGTTCAATAACGGAATAACGATTCTATTTGATCTTAATTTGATTTGTTGAAAAATGAAAAGTTGTTTGTGAGTAGGAATGAGTGGATGAGTGCCGTGTAAATATAGGCCAAAATAGTGAGTTGGGTTTTTGAAATTGTTGTTATGGAATTGACCCGGTATAATAATTATATTACCGTAATTAATTAGATATTAAGTTAATTGAATTAAATATCAAGATATTATGTTATTATAATGAAAAGAACTAAAATATCAAGGCTAAGAGAGGAAGAAAAACCGTGTGGTATGGGTGATATCGGGTCAGTTTTGTAAACGATTTGCGTAATTTTCGTTAACTGATCGATAAAGTAAATAAATATCTAGATATTATTATTAGTTTAATCAAAAGAATTTAAATATCTAATGTGAGTGGAAAACGATGACCTGGGCGCGTGACTCATGCCAAAGTCGAGTTTCGGTTTCGTTTCGCGCTTTACGATGAGTCGGGAATAGTTAAATAACGTTCGGTTAAAACCGTAAACGTTATTCTTTAAATTCCGAATAAATTCAAAATAATTATATTAAATTATGATAAATCTTAATAAATCTAAATAAAAATAAATCAAAAATATTATTTTTTTTAAATAAAATTTCGGTCTTCATACTTATGAGACGAGTCGGGAAAAGTCAACGGAAGCAAAGTTGAATGAAAAGTCGAGGAAAATGTCGAAGATGACTTAAAAGTCAAGAAAAGTTTAGGACGACTTAAAAGTCAAGAAAAAGTCAATGACGACTTTAAAAAGTCAAGGAAAAGTCAAAGACAACTTAAAAGTCAAGAAAAGTCAAAGATGACTAAAAACGGTCTTTTCATGAAATCTCTCAGAAATTCCAAATACGAACGCGGAATTTTAAAATAAGACTCGGAACAAAAATTCCTATTTTAAAAACTTAAGTTCTACTGAAAAGTGTTAGTAAATATTTTTACTAGAAAAATTGGGCACTTTTCGGGTTGTTACACACAACATTTGACGGCCGGGTCGATCAACGCAAAGCGTTCGCCTCCCAACAACGTCGTCGTATGCCCACTAACACATGCAATTAAGCAGTAGGATACATCCCCATTCCGACATTCCAGCCTTACGAACGTGGAGGTAACCAAGGGAATGAGAGTACAAAGCACATAACAAAATAGTGCTCAAACTGTAACATTTGTAAAAACCGACTCAAAGTGGGACATACCAAAAAACGTCACCCAACATGTGATACAAGCGAATGAAATATCATATATTCAAAACATTAATATTATAAGTCACTACGTAAAATTATACGATAAACGAACCATGCGAACTATCGTAAAATAAGAATTTAGGAAATTATAAGAAATATATCCAGCGTGTTGCTGGCCGGTCAGTGGACCGGCGGTCGGTCACCCGGCTTGCGCCTCAAGCATCATACAAAAACTCATAAAAAATGCAGCGTGTTCCAGGCCAGTCAGGGGGCCGGCGGCCGGGCACCCGGCCGGGAGCACCACTACACACAAAAAGCAAAGTTTCCTACTGATGTGTTCCCAGCCGGTGGGCAGACCGGCGGCTGGGAACCCCAGTCCACCCGTGAGCAACTTAACATGTTCTATCATTTTCAATTCTCATAATCTACTTCCATTAACTATCAACAGTCAATAATCATCATCAACAATCATCAACTAACAACAATCATTATCAATAACACAATTCCTAAGCTTTCTAATCGTATTCTAAATACGAATTCTAACATAGAAATCATGTAAAACACGTAAATGATATCGAGTAACCCTTCACCGTTACCTTTATGCGTCTTTACTCCGCGTCAAGGTCCTCTTCGATTAAGAAATAGTCTTTGTCGGGATCTTGGAGGTCACCACCTACAAATAATTAATAAAAGATGAATATTCTTCACCTTGAGAAAGACGGAAAGTTTGAAAAGCGTGAAAGACGGTAATTTTATTACCAATACGGATAGAGTAAGATAAGAGGGGAAGAATAAGACGAACTTACGAGAATTTGAGCGAGAATTGAGCGAGTTATGACGATTCTAAGCTTGGAAGAAATGGAAGCTAGGTTTTATTTGGTTTTCTTAAGAAAGAAGAAAGAGTTGAGTTGTGTGGAATGAATTAGGTTAAGGGGGTGTATGAGGTGAGTAAGTGGAAAAGTCAAGAAAAAGTCAAAGACGACTTAAGACGGGATTCACTTGAAATCTCGCGTAAAATCCAAATACGAACTCGGAAATTCTAAATTCGACTCGGAAAAATTAAATTCTAAATTAAAACTAAATTTCGCTGAAAAGTATCCGTAAAATATTTTCACTATAAAAATAGAGTACATTTACGGGTGTTACAGTTATCACGTAACCACAAATGTAAGATTTCTACCTTGGGCAATGACATACCTGGTTACATAATTTCTAAATTCTTCTCTTGTAGAGAATCTGATCCCCAAAGACCACTTCAACTTAGAAAAATCAGACCTTTCATTCACAACTAGAACTGAACATCTTCTCCAATTGCCATGCACATGGTCATCATCACTCTTAACAAGTGTATCAATTTCATCACCACCCATGTAATAATCACTCACATTTCCATCTTTAGTACTAGTACTTGCATTTACCTCATTTACCTGCCCACACAGCTATTTGGCAAAGGCAAATAGTTGAACTTGCTTAGCAATTTCAAGAGCTTTTCTATACTAGTCTTTCACCTTCTTCTCTCTTGTCTCCTCATCATAAGTTACCATCAGACTCAATCACCTCCTAAACAAAGTTCTCTTTCACTTCAACCAACACCTCATTTACATCCTCATCTACCAACTCCACCTCATTGCCCTCATCACTATCACATACAATGTCCTCATTAGGGTCAAAACCAGGTTTGTACCACCCGGAAATTTACCCTATTTTTTTTAGTAAAAATATTTTACGGTTACTTTCAGTGAATTATAGTTTTAATCGTAAATTTAATTTTCCGAGTCGAATTTAGAAATTCCGAGTTCGTATTTGGAATTTCCGCGAGATTCCATGAGAATTCCATCTTAAGGCGAGTTTGACTTTTATTGACTTTTTCCCTCATATTCCACTCATACTCCCTTAACCTATTTCATTCACTCAAACACCAAAACCTTACTTCTTCCTTAAGCAAAATCAAAACCCTTGCCTCCATAATCTTTCCGATCTTAAAATCATCGTAGCTCATTCGTTCTTTGCTTAAATTCACGTAAGTTCGTCTCATTCTTCCCCTCTTACCTTCCTCTATCCGTATTGATATTAAAATCATCGTCTTTCTCGCTTTTCAACTTTCCGTCTTTCTCAAGATGAATTTTATTCATCTTTTATGATCTATTTGTAGGTGGTGACCTCCAAGATCCCGACAAAGACTATTACCTAATTGAAGAGGAGCTTGACGAGTAGTGAAGACGCATAAAGGTAACGGTGAAGGGTTACTCGGTATCATTTACGTGTTTTACATGCTTTATATGCTAGAATTCATATTTAGATTACGATTAGAAGTTTAGGACTCATGTTATGGATGATGATTGTTGTTATTGGATGATTGTTGATGATGAATATTGATTGTTGATAATTATTAGAAGTGAATTATGAGAATTAGAAATGATAGGAATGATGTATGTTGCTCACGGGTGAAGAGGTGCTCCCAGCCGGGTGACCGGCCGCCGGTCTGCCCACCGGCTGGGAACACATCAGTAACAACTTTGGAAGTTTTGTGATTTTTGTATAGGGGTGGTCCTGGCCGGGTGCCTGGCTGCCGGTCCCTACCCCGGCCAGGAACACATGCCCTGTTTTCTATGATTTTTGGAATTTACCTTGTTGCGCGAGCCGGGGTACCGGCCGCCGGTCCCCTGACCGGTCGGCGCTACGGCTGAATGTTTTTCTTATATTTTCTAAAACTCGTAATTTATAATAGTTCGCATGATTCGTTTATCGTAAATTTTTACGTAGTGACTTATAATATTCATGTTTTGGATATATGATATTTCATTCGCTTGTATCACATGTTTTGTGACGGTTTTTGCTATGTCCCACTTTGAGTCGGTTTTTACAACTGATACGGTTTGAGCACTATTTTGTCTGTGCTTTGTACTCTCATTCCCTTGGTACATCACGTTCGTAAGGCGTGGAATGTAGGAACGGGGAGGATCCTACTGCTTAAATGCATGTGTTATGAGCAGACGACGAGTTGTGGGGTGAACGCTATGAGTTGATTGACCCAGGCGTTAAATGTGGTTGTGTACTTTGGACGGGTGGTGTTATTTGCATGTAGCCGTACCGTTGGTATAGGCTTGTGCTCTTTTCCGTCTCTTTCGTGAATTGATCTACAGGAATTTGGGGGTATCGGACGTCTGGGGATTGACCGAGTCTGGAGCGACATGTCATCGCATGGTGATCGAGAAACGGGTTATCCGAGAATCTCGCCAGGTTTGACTTAGGAACGTATTAGTATCGTCGTGCTCCAGGAGGAGGAAATTAGCTACATAACGAAATGTTCATAGTGTATGCCGTTCAGGAGCAAGGTTTTATACCGTGGATTGGCCTTTAATCATACTTGATGGGACACGGTGCTAGTGCGTTTCATTACCGTGAAGGATGTCGTCTTTGTGTGAGTTCTTGAATGTGCGTGATTTCATGATTTAGTATGGTCATTGCATGATTGGGCACCGTCTATGTATTGGTATTATGTGTGAGTGGATGATAATATGAGGATTGATGTGATAATCGCAGACTTGGCATGGTTGTTGTCGAAGTCTCAATATTATCAAACTATATACCGCTAACGGTAGCTTTTGAGATGCAAAAGCCCTAGTGAGCGGTATTCGGTTTGCCAATAGTGTCTTACCAGAGGTCTTTGAATAACATGAT
>JAIUZE010074944.1:7582-127962 GCA_022085475.1 Heliosperma pusillum
GAGTGTCTTCCCCGGGTCTTTGAATAACATGATGGATTCGGATTTGTATTCCATATGCTCTTATCATTATTTATCGAATTGCCTATCTATCCTTATCGTATCTCACATGTATATCTGTATATGCATGATTTTACTTTTGTATTTCTTTCTATGTACGTTTAATGTGATATGGCTGGAAGAACCCGGAGTTACTCCCCACTGATTGTGGCGTTCATGTTTTTCATGAATGAACAGGTTGCTTGCATGGATGGCTTTTTGCTTATGCTATTTTGGGTTCGGGTGTGAGCTAGCGGGCGTTGTCCCTGGAAGTTTAACCTCTAGACGATTTTAGCTAGTTTTGCTAAACACTTGTTCTTTGCTAACATTTTGAGAGACCCCGTCTCTTTGTTGTATTTCGTACTTAGTTTGTAATATTTTGACACTCCTCGTATTATCTATCTTGCATGTATAAAAGTTTTTAAAATACCGTATTTCCGCATATTATTCCACATGCTTGTATGTTTTATATTTCCGCATTCGCGAGGGTTGTCACATCAAACCCTATCAACAAACCCGACTCAAGAGGTCAAGGGGGATGTTGGAAGTCAAGTCAAAGCAAAGGAAGATGAAACGTTAGTCAAGAGCTTCCAGAAGACCACATACCCGATCGGGTAAGTGTGTACCCGATCGGGTAAGTGTGCTGATCCGAGCATGGCGGCTTCTTCTTCCTACTTTTGTCCTATGTGTTTAATGCCCGACCTCTTCTCCACGAAACCCTAATACTATAAATAGATGCTCTAGCCCCTTATATCAGAACACACACCTTTCTACAATCCTCCTTTCTTCTCTTCTTACATTTTCTCTTTAGATTAGGAGGAAGGGAGAACTAGTCTCTCTTCTCTCATTTTCTTCCTCTTTAGTCTTTAGTTCTTAGTTTATTTCTGTCCTTTTCATATCAAAACATTAGCTTAGATCAATGAGAATTTCAATCTTTGTAGTCTAGTTTGTTGGGTACAAGTGTTGTAATTCAAGGATCGTTTATTATGTGCAAGGATTTTCTATTATTGTTATCATTATCGTCATTGATCGTCATATAGGTATTCCTACTTTATCTTTCGTTTAAATGTCTTTATTGTTTTCCATTTGATTGTTATTCTCTTTACATATTGTCTTAGATTCATTTTAGTACCGTTATAATTGTTGTTTCATTTCCTAGATTGTCAATTAGCGTCGTTATTATCGCCATATAAAGAGTCAAATAAACATGTCAATCCTAGTTTTCATTGTTAACATCATCTTAGATTTAGACATTATCATGAGTAAGTAGTCACCTTTCTAGGGTGTAGGGTAGCCATGTTAGATTGATTAAAAGATGATAATTGGATAAAGAAATTGTGCATTTAAAACATTGTGTCTATGCATGTTTGGATTGTAACGATAGTTAACTATTTCTGGCCGGAAATCATCGACTAAAATGGAATTCTTTTCCAAGGTAGACATACGAGAATTGAATAGACAAAGCATGACATGGTAGATTAAGACCTAGTAAATCGCCTAAAAAGCCTGCTAGACCATCTGATCTATGATTGTAATGAACACATCATTCTTACGAACTCACAATGAATTATTTGCATGTTCCAAATCCAATTTCATTAATATGTCAATCTACATGTGTGAATCTATTTCCCTAGATGTTTTTCATTACTTGCTTTATTGTTTTCATTTGTTTTTATTTTGTTTTCATTTATGCTTTATATTAGTTTAAATATCAAAAACTCCAAAACCCAGAAAATCATTAGATAAGACCCGATTGCGAGACACTTCACATTCTATAGGAAACACCATCTCCCTGAGGATCGACCCCTACTTCCCTAATTACATTAATTTGTTATTAGCCTAGTCTGGGTAATTTATCTTTGCATCGGGCTCGCGACAAACCCGATCAATACACCTTCATTACGTGCCCTTCAACCAGATTTTATCATTAGCAAAAGTCGCAGTAGTACTTTATTTAAATCTACGTATGCATATGTCCTTTAGTTTTGTTTGAATGTGTTATTGATTCATGTTAATCTACGTATGCATGCCATTTATCTCATGTTAATCTACTTATTCATTCATGTGCTCTTTATTTATATTTTATCGTGTTCTTAATTCAGACTAATAATCGATGGATTCTTGCCCTCATGTAGATTAACAATCAATGACTGTACAACGAACAACATTATATACATATGCACCCCACGTACAGGTTTGGAATTGATGATAGTGGAGTTTAATTACTTTTTATCTACAAATTAGAAGTTTATATAGTACGTAGTTGTAACTGGCAAGTGTATTTAATCTAGGTTTTTGTGGTTTCTTTTTGAAGATCTCCTTCCAATTCAATTGTTATTTATTTCCATCTTGGGTGTATTATTAAATTGTTATTTATTTTTAAGTTTGCTCAGGTTTACATAAGTGGGCAAGTGAACACGGTCTTTCTCTTCTTCTCCTCCCTTAGTATTTGCGCCAAAACAATGTATAACAAATTATCGGAACGAGGGAAGTATCATTTATAAAGATTCATATATATGACGTAATAATCACGAAGTTTTTTAACTACTTTATTTAAATCAAAGTACCAACACCTAGGCGAGTGTAACTTATAATGTACTCCGTGATATACAAGTTGGCTCGATAAAGTTGTGGAAATCTAAATCAAAGAGACAAAGGTGCAATGTAGATAAATATCAAATTACTAATATAATGTGAGATGAAATTAGACATGGAAATTATAAAAGTATTTAAAAAAATAGTAGTATATCTTATCTTTTATAAAAAAAATTAATACGTTAACATTGATATCATAATCATATTTTGTCTCATTACAAGAATCCATCTTTGATGGCACTATTTTTAAAGATAACTTATATGTTATGTTGGGTCCCAAAGAAAGTAAAAATATTTTAAAAAACGGTCTCTCAAAAATGTTTATGAGATACTTTTTACACGATGAGGGTGAATATTAATTTAATTAATAAAGTTTGTTAAACTATCTTAAATCAATTGTGATTATATAATTAATCAAATTTAATTAAAAAAAAAATAGAGTTATAACAATGTTAAGTTACCATATGCTTTGATGTATCTTTCACTATAGATAGACATTTATCATTGAAAAATATTTAAAAACTACCTTAAATTAATTGGTTTTATATAATATTCAAATTTATATAATAAAATAGTTATAACAATTTGAATTATTCCTCAAAGCTTAATTTTTAGTTCCCTAGATCATTTATCAATCAAAACATATTTAAACCTAATTATTCTACAAAGCTTAATTTTTAGTTCCCTAGATCATTTATCAATCAAAACATATTTAAACCCAATTAAATGATTTGAACGGAAGGGTATTGTCAATATTTTTCGGGCCATTATATGGATCAAGCAGATTTTGAGTAATTGCAAGTTTGGTAATATATAGTTAAAATAGAAGTTAAATCAACTGATCAATACTGTTTTCTTAAATATTATACTTTATCATAGTGATCTCAAGGCAAGTTGAGTGAGAAAGTTAAACGAGAGTGAAAGTAGGCTGGTTAATTTTATTATTTTCATAAAAAGTCGAATTAAAAACAAATTTAACGTGTGTGATAAAATTTGATTCTTTTATTATTTGATTATTTTATTAAGATATAAAATAACTAATCAAATGAAAATTTAATTCATGTCAGTATTATATTGTTAAAAGTAATTTCAACGTATTTAAGAGTTAATCCGTAAAAAGTTAAAACATCAAACTTCAAAAATGTATTTTTATAAGTTAATTGTTATAGAAAACTTAATAACATGATATTCATGTAGACCCGTACATCGCACGAGCATGAAATCTAGTTTTATAAATATGTGTAAGATTGTCTCAAGGTGTAAGATCGTCTTATTTTATAAATTATGTTAATTTTAATCAATAAGTTGTTAACAAGTATAATATAGATAGGTTAATATAAATTAACTTAAAGTTTTGTACTTTTCTTAATTGGAGTTATAAGATCTGAATTAGATTTTTCTGAATTTTTCTGAACTAAATAATCTAAACTTTTTGAAATTATGTTTGGCCTAAATTCTTAAAAATGAATTTCTATTTCTTGAGCTTAATTTTTTAAAATGAGTTTTCAAAAACTAAAAGCACCAAATTGGTGTTTCTATTTTTATGGGCAAAAAGAGATTTTTTATTTTTGAGAAACTTTTTTTAGCTTTTAAATTATTGTGGTGTTTGGCTAAAAAGTGCTTTTGAGTCCAAAAATACTTTGAAAAATTAGGCCAAACACAGAGCTTTTAATTTATGAAACATAACCTTAGGGACTCAAAATTGGTACAAGATGGTTATTATTTGACCTTTTTATATATATGTCTTTAATAGAAATTAATTGCTTTTTAAAATTGATTGCAAAATCAAAAGCAGGATAAATAAAACAAAATTGAGAGCGTCGTATAAACCTTAAACAGAAGGAAAAAAAATCGGAGTTTATTTTCGCATAACGTTTTTTACTCATTTTAGTACTTTTTACACCAAACTTTCCATTTGTTACCCTTCACAAAAAAACATATGACACTTTGCCTTCTTTCTACCTTCTCTCCCCACATTAACCCTCTTCAAACTCCATAAAAGTTCTCTTCAAGTATGGACGATTATTCAAATGACGAACAGGTATTTAATACTCTAATCTTATATTAATAAAATTGACTCTTTATTATATTTTAATTAATTTATTTATTTTTAATTACGGTTTTATGTCTAAATTATTAAATTGCTAAGGGTTTTAATTATTCATTGCGGTGACAAAGAAGGGATGGTCGGTGTTGGGGTTGGACGGCCGGCAGAGGGACGACCGGCAAAGGGGCTACCGGCGAAGGGACGGCCGACGAAGGTCGAGGATGGGTAGTATTGTACTGTATAATTGTCAACAGTGTACTAAATTGAGTAAAATGTCTACGAAAATGACGACCCAACAAAATTGAGGTTTGATTTTGCTCGCTTCTTTCAAAACCTGTTTGCAGCTTTTCATAGGTAAATAGGTAAATTGAACTTACCCAACACAGTCTTCAACCTTTCTCCACCATCATTCACGGCCAACATCATCAAACTCACCGTCTTCACCTTCACCATCATCTTCTTCCGTCTCTTACCCAGGTCGTCACCGCCATCATCGTCTCCTTCAATTAGTTATTAGAGGTAGTTAATTTAACTTGGTTTCCATTAGCATAATAATCATGTTTATACCGTTAGTTTGTTATGGGAAATTAAAATATGGATAAAAACATATCAAAATTGACTTCATTTTATGGGCAATTATAAAATATGCTGATAAATGTTGGAGATAAACTAATGCACATTTTTACAGTGTATGATTACTGTGTATTATTTAGATTATTTTTTCTCCATACTCTTATTGGTTTGGGTCATATATGTATAAATTTTGCTTGATAAATGATGGTAATTTGGCGCAATTATATTAAGTTATCGAACTTATTTTTGTAGTGTCTTGTGTTATTGAAGCTCCGTCATTAATGGGGTCTTGGGCAGTGGCAACCTTGCCATTGAATCAGCTTCTGTCATCGCCTTCCGTTTTTTCTAGAGAATCAATGACGGTTTGTTATAGGACATGTCATGTTAAACATGGCAAGTTTCAGAAAAGTGGAATTTTCTGTAATTGCAATGGTAAAAAAAGCTCGAAAGCTATGGTAAGGGCGGTTGATTGGAGGCGGACCTCTAGTCCGTCTCGTGTTGGGGTATGGGAAGATCCTGATGACGGAAGTGAAAGTGAGTACGACGAGGAAGGGCAGGAAGGGAAAGAGAATGACCTTGATTTCGAGAGTGATTGGGAAGAAGAGAAAGGCTCTACTGTTGGCACAATTGATGATAGACAAAAGGCTATTGTTTATGAAGATGAATTGGCTAAAGGTCAGTTACCCTATTGAGTTTACTTTGAGAAAACAAGTTTATTTCTGAATAGATAAGATATGTTCCAACAAATAAGGCACTAAATCATGTTCCTTTCGTTACTTCATCAATTGTGTGTACTCCCTCCGTCCCGATTATTTGTTTACTTTACCTTTGCTTTTGGCACAAAGAGCCAGGAAAGAGTAAGAGACCATTTGTGGTTGTACGGTGGATGACAAGTGGACAATAGTCCCATTAGAAGTTCAAATTACTCATAGAAGATATTTTTTATATAGAAACGCCAACAAATGAATGAGACACCCTAAAACGAAAATGATAAACAAATGACCGGGATGGAGGGAGTACATATATGGTCAGCATTTAAGAATCGAGACAAAGAAAGATAAATAGATGCAAAATAATGTGTGTATGTTAGTACAAGCACATTGAGGGATGAGTTTTGTTGCAACCTATGTTACTGACTCAGACACGGGTATAGGACAAGGGTACATTTTTAGTGTCGAACTCGGCTTGGCTAAACTTTTAGGCACAAGAACTCGGTTGTAAAACGAGATTAAGGGCAAGGGACGCGACTAAAACTATATATTGTTAAATTTGAAATATACGGAAATTTTAAAGTGAAACCAAGACTTTTGAGAATTAAGGTTTGTAATCAGTTAATTTCATACTGAATGCTGCTTCACACACAATCTCTTCCTTCACGTATCAGGCCTCCCTTTTTGGCCCTGTTAGGAGAAATGTGGTTTGGTATGAGTTGCGTACGGATTTCATTCATACATCTTTATAGATGTTGTCTTCTAGGTGAAATAAGGAACTGACATTGATTTTTTTTTTCCTATATATTTTCAACATGTTTACATTCTGCAGCACATTGCTTGTATTTTGGACCTCAAACAATTAATTGTCCTAATGCCTTTGATCTTGTTTGTAATATTTTATAGGTTACTATGTTAAGTTCCTTGTTTATATGATGAATACTTAATTAGTTATATCACATTTTTTTACAGAGATTTATCAGCTTTTGGAACCAGAAGAACGGGTGATTTTGGAACAAAATCCAGCTCCAAATCTGAAGAAAATATCTACTGTAAGTGCTCCTCAGTATATTAAAAAAAATTCTCTTTAGTATCTGTAAATTTTGCTATGTTTGTCTTTTGTTTTCATTTTCGTATGTAATTTTGCCAAAGGGAACTTGAATAATTGATCTTTATCACTTGTTGAATCAAACAGTTCTATTAATCGTTCAAAAATTTATACATTATAGGAAAAATGGGCTGCTCTTCACACTCTTGCATTGTCAGGGCAGATCCATCATCTTGATCAGCTTCTTGAAAATGGCGCTAGTATTGATTCAGTAGATAAGGTGAGGGATGCTCCATTTTCTCTTTTATAGTAAGATACTGCATGGACTAACAACTTCTAAATCTTTTTTATAGGATGGCCGTACTGCTCTTCATGTGAGTGTCATTGGTAAGAGGGAAGCTGTTATTAGTCATCTTTTGAGGAAAGGTGCCAATCCTCATGTAAAGGACAAGGTAGTATGTTTTCTTCATTGGAGAGGGAATGTAGATTAGCGCTTGTTTGGTTGGCATTAAGGAAATAAAATTGGCATGATCTTCAAAGTGTTTGGTTGGTATAAGGTCATTGGAATTGAGGTTATCTCTCAGACACTACCTAAATTTCACCTCATTCTATGAAGTGGGATATTGTAATTGGAGGGAAATGAGGGTGGGAGTAAAAAGAATTAAGGATAAATCAGCTTGCCTTAGGAAATTCACATGCCAAGGTTAGTCAATGACTCAAAATGAGTTTTGGTAGTATTAGACTAACGTGGTTAAATATTAAGTAGTGTCTAACAAAAAATTGAACTTTAGGCAATTCTTCGCAAAATGAGATAAATATTAGATAATGTCTACCCCTTAAAAAAAACTCTTAAGGTTTCCATAAGATTTGTTATAAGAATGGAAAGTCACATGCCAAGCATATAATTAGCTCTTACTTTTTTTGTTCACAGGATGGTGTCACCCCACTTCATTATGCTGCTCAAGTTGGTGCATTGCAGACTGTGAAGTTACTAATCAAATCCAATGTTGACGTAAACACCTCTGACAATGTGAGTTGGTTTTGTTTCTTATACTTTTAGATGATTTGTATTTTATCGTGCTAATTCTTTTCCTATCTATTTGTCATTGATAGGAAGGCTGGACCCCGTTGCATGTTGCAATGCAAAGTAGAAGCAGAGATATTACAAAAGTTTTGCTGCTTAATGGTGCGGATAAGACCAGGAAAAATAAGGTAACTTGAATCTGCACCAAAGCTTTTGGTATCGCGAATCCCCAACTATGTCCATCTTCTATGTTGTTTATCTTCATTTTTTTCATATTTTGCTGCGTATCACTGGATGCCTTTTGAAAAGCAGTCGGAGATATTAGGTTTCTGGGTCTGGGTAAAAGCAAAGACGTGGTTGTGTTCTGGAATTGATCAAAGTTTAGCCACCTTCTGCCTTAGTTAGATTGAATGCAATTCCAAGCTGTTTTCTTTCCCAGTAATTTTCTTTCTTTGATTGTGTTTGGGACGAATAGTCTTCTGACTTATTTTGGACTGAAATCAATGTGTTTTAAATATCCAGATAACATAGGTTTATTTTTTAGAGCTCCAGGTTATTGACTTTCACTATCTTGATATTATGGGATCTAATGTTGCTTCCTTGGATGCTAGGATGGAAAAACACCTTTGGATTTGTGCTTAGCTTATGGAAAAGACTTCAAGTCATACGATCTTGCCAATTTATTGAAACTTGTACCTGCAAACAGAAATCTTTAGCTGATGAACGTGATACCCATCCATTGTAAGTATACTTGTGCGATTGTTTTTAACGTGTTTAATATTCTTCCATGAACATCATGATATTGATGTTTATGAATGTTGACTATCCAGCAATTGCATTGAACCACATGATATGCTTTTAAAAGTTCTTCTTCCATTGCTTCTTGTGCAGTTTTTACAATTTAGTTAATCAAACTAACCTTTTTGGTGAGATTCTTCAATTCTTCTTTTAGGGTTTTTTGAGCCCTCTTTTTAGGGGCTTTTAGTATTGTTGTATCCTTGGTGCTTGACATGGCTGGTTTGTTGATGGTTTGTCGAGGGTCTCTTCAATGGATACAGTTTAATCGTTAGCAATTTTCAAAGCTAAGACAAGGTGATTTTTTTCTTACATTAAATCGAAAAAACTCAAAAAGGATTTCTTGCAATTTTTCACGTTAATAGCAATTCATAGACTATACAACCAATTGTACTCTACAACTAACGGTTAGATTTAGGTTGGTTGTACAATGCTATTATACCACTGGAGGTATAATCCTATTTATCCGTTAATAATGATAAGTGGATGTGCTGAATTATCAAATTATGGTTGAGATCTTTAGCTCACAAGCGATTTTCCTGATTTTTTTTGTCCGATTTTACATATACTTTGTAAGTGCCATGTGACATTCTATAAATGAATTCAGCTTCTATAAAAAGTTATTTTTCTTCTGTGTATGTTTACTGTTTACATGTAACTTTCTATTTCCAGTTACTTAGAAAGGGGAGAAGTGGGCTTCCTGCATAAGCAATGCTTATCCACATGAAGAGGAAGTAGCTTTGAGATTTGATGGTTGGATAATCAATTAATAAAGAGCTTCTCAAGGGGTAATGGGTGCTTTGATTGGCCAGGACATAGAGGTAAATTCTAAATGTGTAAAAACTAGATGTATTAATTTTGTTATTTGGCTTTAGAGTGATGGATCCAAGCAAAATGACTAGCTAAACTGTTTATGCTCCTCATCGTGAAGTAGTTGTTTGTCAATCTAATTCTTGATGCAAACCTCATCATTAATTATTATGAACAATCTCTGTGTGTTCACTTTTTTAACTTAGAGGTAAAGTTGTCTACATTCGATCTCCCTTACCCAGACGGAAGGCCGGGAGCACTGAGAATCAAGACATTAAAGTAAATAAGTGTCTTGTTGATGATCATGTCAAACTCCTGTGAGGTTGACTGATACTGTGTTAGCGCGTCATGGCGGCTAAACCTCGTGGTTATAGGGTACAAGCTTGCAGGCATCACTGTTGAACCCAAACTTGTGAATCATTCTAGGATCAGGCAAATCAGATATTCACTAAGCTTTTGTGGCCTTGCATTGTTCTAAAGCACTATTAATTTTACCAGTTGTGTGTCACTTGCCCGTTTCAAAAGATGAGATTTTCTGCAACAAGTTGGGGTGGTCATTGCCTTCGATAATCCAAAGGATGATTATCATGCCATGTTTATTGGCACTTCTCAAAGCTCTTGGTGAGCGTACTCTTTTGGATCACAGGGTTCCATATTTTCTCTCTTTTGAGATTGTCAAATATTTTAGGGTTTTTCTACAATATACCCCCGTATTTCGAATTCTGCATGGTAACCCTCGTTTTTTCAAAACTTAACGGGTATCCCTAAACTTAATGAAACCCTCAAAATACCCAAAATGAACTAATCCGCATATTTTAAACATTTATATCACGCACTTTTTGTTGATCTTTTGACAATAACTTGTCATACCATTAACATAAATATTGTTTCCTGAATTGTAAACATCGTTCAACTATTTGAAAACTCTAGTTTTAGTAATTTGGGTCTTTTAAGTACTGTTTACTAAGTTTAGGGGCACTCTGGTCAACAATACATGCCGGGCGGGTCGGGCTAGGTGGTGGGGGGGGGGGGGGACCGGCCTTGGGGGAGGGCTGGTCGGGCCGGGATGAGCGGGCTGTGGCGGGCCTAAGACGGGATGTATTCGGGCCAGGATTTGGGCAGGTTGGGGTTGGTGAGGGGGCCCGGAACCGGCCCGAGTTGGTGGCGGGTTGGGCCGGCCCTTATCTTTGTCCAGCCCTAGTACCAGTGATGATTTAAAAAAAACGAGGGGTACCACGTAGAATTTGAAAAAAACACACGGGTACCACGTAGAATAACCAAATATTTTACTTAAAACTCCTTATATAACATGCTTTGTTTACTTTTTTAGAGTTTTAAGGATTAATCTCTCTTCTATTATTAAAATATTTGTTGGGTAATTTTATATTTTATATCTAATTGTTTTTATAAGAGAAAACCAAGCTTTAGATATTTATGCCTATAGGTTTAGCTTGACTTTTGTATTATATTTCCTTTTTCATTCGTTTTTACCCTTTGCATTTTGAGTTGTTTAATCACTCAGTGAGGGTTCTGAGGATGATTCATGTCAGCCATCCCCAAGTGATATTGTTGTATTTATTATGCCCCATAAGTTGATGGTTATCGATCATCCTTTTTTGCAATTCTATGTTTGTGCATGCTTGAACTTGCATGTTATCGGGATAGAATGCCTCATAATGCCTTCAACCAAATTTGCTACTCTTGGCATAATGGCATGGTTGATAATGACGACTATGTCAAATCCAAATAATTTCATTATGTGCGGTACAAGTATGAAGTGGTTAGACCAATTAATACTGACTTTGTTTTTCTACTTATGTCGTACGTAGTATCTGGACGTGCAAATGGTGATTTGAGGCTCTTTGTAATGGTTTGCATTAGATGGCGATAGTTTTTGGCTAGTTCACAATTTATATGGAAGGATTGCTGTATTTCTTCAATAGTCTCCATGCTTTTCTTTTTTATATGTAAAGATAGAAATTTTTGTTACTTGTACCATTTTTGGGAATTATTTCAACATTGTTGTCGTTCTACATTCCTCGTGTAATTTCAAAGACATTAAGCACGGACAAGGATCCTCTCCATTTCTTGAAAGGAAATGGAGGCCCATTACCAATCCTCATTCTCCCTCCCCTCCCTTTCTCTTCCCTCTTCCCCCCTTCCTCCCCTTTCCTTTCTATTTTGGTATCGAGACAAGGCCTTATACTCTATAGTGATCATATCCGGAGAGATAAATATGCAGAGCAGAACAGCAACATCAACTCTGCGTCTTTTCTTTCCTAGCAAACTGAATATGGTGGCGTGGAAACATATGTTAAGAAACTTGAGTTCATCTTTACCGAATCTCCTGTCATCAATGTGCCCTTAGAAGCAAACAAAAATGCAGGATATTGATCTTCTCACGGTGCTACCCTTGCAGCATGTGGCTTTGAAAGGAGGACCAG
The DNA here is from genome assembly GCA_022085475.1 of Heliosperma pusillum. Lineage (NCBI taxonomy): Eukaryota > Viridiplantae > Streptophyta > Magnoliopsida > Caryophyllales > Caryophyllaceae > Heliosperma > Heliosperma pusillum. The sequence continues at coordinate 19,665 of JAIUZE010074944.1, forward strand.
AGCATTTTTTTTCCGTCATATTTGAGGTATATTTTAGATTATGAACAGTATTACAAGGGTCCTATTGTTGTAGCTCCAGTGTTTTACTACTCTAGCTACCAGGAGGTATTAGTTTCCAAGATCTCATGTTTTGTGTGCATGCTTTTTTCACTCAATGTATTATAAGTGAATCTGAGATAATTATCATATTTTCTACCATTACTCCTGTAGACAGTTGTGCTTTGATTCTTGTATACACTTTCTAAATTCTTAGAACGGATATTTCGCTCCATGGAAATGGAGATAGTTCATCGGCTGTCGTGAATAAAAAATAGGTTCGATGAGTCTTCTGTACAATTTCTAAGCTGTCTGGCTTACATTGTTACTTCGACTATGCATATTATTTTGCGTAACCCTGATCTGATTCTTGACCTTCCGGCTCATATGACATTGACCACTTCATTTTAAGCGAAGTCGGACACTTAGACACACACCAGCTACAAACATTCAAACGGTTTTGAGTAACATAGGTTGCATATTCAAACAGCATATGGTTGGCATACCAGAATCGAATTAAAAACTGGGGAGGATAAATTATATAGGGACAAATCACACAAATCCATCATAGTTTATCTTACAAATACCAAACATAAACTTATTGCAATATCCAAAGTAATGTCTTATACTCAGATTTATGTAATTCAGTACACAGATACTTGAAACTAAAGTACTTATTGCTTCTAGTATTCAGATTCGATATAGTTTATCTCTGAATTTCTCCGATCCTGGCAGTCTTGATCTCTTGAGATGAGAGTAGGTACAACTTTCGATTTTGTAATTTCATTATCTGGAATCTTGATTTATGATGGCTCCCAACTGTATCAGAGTTGCTTCTGTCACTTTCTGCATTTTTGATGTAATAACTTATTAGTAAAGAGCAACAATGCCCAGGTGATTCAAAGGCTCCCGCAAATGGCGGGTAAGATAATCAAATTATACGCAGCCTTACCCTTGTTTTAATCGTTCATAATGCCGAGAGGTTGTTTCTGCATGATTCAGAAGGAAAACTGTGTCATGAATGGCATAGAGCGTCTGTTACTTCACAAAGAAGAAACACATCTAGTTTCGTAAATCATTTTTCCTTATGCCACATTTACCTTCTTAAAGAGGAATTTTAGCGGCAAGCTTGAATGTGTCTTGCATGGGAAATGCCCGATGAATCTCTTCGCATCTGAGGCTCACACTTTGGTATCGGCAATACGGATTCGAAAGCTTCAACCAGTAAGGCAACCTTCCTCTTTCGAGCAATGGCGAGTTGGTTTACTGTTTTTTGGAGTGCATGATCAAGCATCCATTCTTCTGCATTTCTCCGCTCTTCCATGTCTTGGTGCCTGAGATCCACCTTTTCTGCTTCTTGCTCAGGTTCCACAGGTAGAAAGTTTGGTGGTCGCGGGTTGAATTCTCTGGCATCCTCATTTTCTTTATCTGATTTTCTGCATCTCGCTGATCTCTTTAATATATTGCAGGAGTCGAAAAGCTGGTCAGTGGAATCTATGCTTTTGCTGGAAATGCCCTTGTGGACTTTCTGACATCCATCTCTGATGGCTGGTATAGCTGCTTCATCCTCTGTCAGGTTACTGTCTTCTGTTTCTAGCGTTGTTACTTGGGCAGCATGATCTTCAAATGAGTGAAGGTTAGCCTTTGAATTTTGCTCTTGATCGTCAAAATTTTTCGAGGTTTCATTGATAGCTTTTTTGGCTTCAGTCTCATACTGTTCTTCAGATTGCTGAGATTCAGCAGAAATGCTAAGACTTGCATCTTCAGTGTTCCTTGTTTCACTCATTTCGACTTCAGCTTGACTTCCATTATCAGGCATGGGGATTTGTTCTTCTACAGCAACATTTTCTTCTTTTTCTTTCTCCGTCTCACTTGATATATTTTCTTCCATGACAACACCATCTTTGGTTTCCTTACATATAATATACACGTCCGCATCTAATTCTCCACCTGTTTCCTTCGACTCGTGGAAAGAATCAAGTTCTCCATTGCTAGCTTCCGTAACTTTTTCAAAAGGGTTTGAGAAATCACCGTCCTGTTCGTCAAAGGTCTCTTCTTCTAGTTCGGCGGTGCAAAGAATTTCATTATCCAGTATTTGCTCTTCAATGTCATCTTCTGCACAATAATCAAGTTGTAGTCATTAGTGTCATTTGGAAGATATCATTTGGTGCCCTATGGTATGGTCTAATTCTCCTTTGGTGTCCTTGGATTTTACAAAGTTTTTTACCGCCTGAGTTGACTACTTGACTTAATTCTGCATTAGTGACCTTTATTGTGGTAAAGTCGAAATTTCATTCAAATAACCCATTAGTCATAATAAATTGGTTTTTCTTGTCCTATTACCTCTTTATATTATGACTAATGGGTTTTTCTTGTCATAATAATCTTTGAAACTTCCATACTCGTATTTATACGAAAAATACAAAAAGGCGTAAATTACCAATACTTGTAAAAAAGAACAAAAAAACAAGTATTGGTCTTCCTAATACCCCTTTGTATTTCTCGTACAAGAAAATAGCGTGGAAGATTGGAACTTTGGAAGCTTTTAGAGGGCTTACTTAGTCTAGTGGATTTTGCACTTCATTATCTAGGCAAGTAGTTGAACTTGGATAAATTTTAACTGAGTTTTATGTAACCAAATGAGAATTGTACTTTGCATTTCATTATATTCGAAAATATATTAATTTAGTTAAAACTGACTACATTACCAAAAGGATAAATTGTTCAAACCTTGAGTGAGTTTTTTTTAACCTCGAAGTACTAAAGTGGAATTAGCCCAAAACTTGGTTACCAATTTGAAAGTTACCATACTAATATTTCCATATATAGAATATACCGTGAGTAACTAATTTAACAGCTTAAATAGAAGGTAGAAATTACCTGTCAGGGAGGACTCGCTGTCTGATACAGTATCTGAATCACTGAACAGTAGGCACTCCATAATTTCATCTTGAATATATGGCAACAATTTCTCAGCAAGGAACTTCTCCAACTCAAAAACAGCTTCCCTTTCATCAGCACCATTAGCTTTATCAACCTGAACCTCAACTTTCTCGTCTTGAATTTCTGTATTATCGCCTTCTTCCCACTCCATGTCTGAGATTTCTCCAAAAAGCTGGTCGATATTCACACTAGAATCACTGTCCATCCCCTGGTCAATCGCATCACCATAAAACTCGAAAGATGCTTGATTATGATATTCTTCTTCTATTTTTTCTTCAGAGTTGAAATCCATTTCTGACAAATTAGCATCATCATGGAAATCAATCTCTGAAATTTCTGCAGAATCATGTCTTGGGACGTGAATTTCAACAAAGAAATCATCCTTTTGATCTTCTGGGAGATCTAAACTACCACTTAAGACGAAACACGTCTTAGAATCATCTTCTGTGACCTTATCCTCAGGCAGCTTTCGTTTACGAGGAGTAAAAGCTCCTGGTTTTACAGTTTTCAGGGTTTTTAACATCCTCCTCCTTGAAGACAAGAATGGCTTCAATGGAGGTGCAACTGCATGGCGATGACCATTAAGAGAACAATAGTTATAAGGGCAGACCTTCATGAGTGAGGTACCTTGAGCTTCAGTTGCACCAGGTGTAAGCTTGAGGTAAGAAGGGAATTTCGAATCTCTTAAAGTCGACGAACAGGTAGGTCTTTGAGCTTCAAGATTCTCACATAGAACCATCTTTTTATTATGGGTTCCGGTTCCTGTTCTAGTATGTTTAAAGGTAGGTGACTTTGTTAAGGTCCTAACTTTCTTCAAACTGGATGATTTTCCAACCCTCTGAAGTTTTAAAGTGGTTGAAACACTTAGCTTCTCCTTTCTAGCTTCTGAACTACTTGTACCTTTCATATAATTCGGCGACCCATACGTATAATTTTTGTTACCTGATAATGATTTACTTGGACTTGGTGTTTTGGTTGGTGTAACTACAGTAGTTGGCACCTGTGAAGTTTTGTTGCCTGATATTGGGTATTTTGGACTTGGTGTTTTGGTAAGTGGCTCTCCAGGCTGTCGGAACACTTGACGAGTATTCCCGGGAGAAATGAGGTTAAACTCGATGTCTGAGCGTTTGACGAAACGTGATTTCTTCATTCTTTTGGACTTCAAATCAGCTACTCTGATCTTGACATCATAGTTTTGGAAGGAAGGGTTTGGTGTGACATGCCTGTTGTCTGTTTGGAGGGTTTGTATAGGTTGGATACTAAGCTTGTTAGAGACCTTCCTTTGCACCATCTTCTGTTGTAAGAGATATAACAGAGGTTTGTTTTTGGGTTTTCCTTCCCTTTGCTTGACAATCAAAAATTCATTCACAAGACATGGAAAAGAAGATTGCTATAGAAAGAAAAGCTGTGTTGCTCTTTGTAATAAAGATACGTCTTTTTGTTCCCTTTTAGCTTAAAATTGGGTACTGCTATAATAGTTAACTTTATTTAGCACTCTGTAATATTTACGCTTTGGTTATGGAATATTAGGTCGGTTTTCTATCGTTGCTGGTCTGAAATGAGGTATAGTCGTATAGACGACTAGGCTTTGTTTTTTCCGGCTTAATTTCAGCTCGCCTATATCTAGCTCAGTTCAGTTTTGCTTTAGTCAGTTTTGTTTAGATAATCTCTTCATAAAATTAAGTCTAACTTTAACTCCGTTCACTTCAACTCAGCTCTTATTCATTGTAGTTCACTTCAGCTCACCTTCATTTAATTCAGTTCAGTTCGTTTTAGCCGAAAAGAACAGGAAGACTATAGAACGAGTAGGGCCTCGACAATACGAGATGGGTTTTAAACTTGCGGCCTATGAAGTAACTATTGTTTTCAGGTCTAGAGTCTCCAACTTACGCCAAGACATTGTTGTTATTTATTGTGCTCATCTCTATTATTTGTTTACCTTCGATTAATATAACGCTCATGACATATTACGAAGTAATTAGGACAGAAGAAATATTTTTTTTAATTTATTTTTATACTTTATTGGGCATAATAATTTATTGGAAGTGGGTAGGTTGTTTGTCTTATTTCAACTGCAGTGTGATGATAGTAGGGTGTCACATACTTAGAATAATAGCAACAAGGCTGAAGATAAGGAGCGTCATGCCGACTTTTTTAAGTAATGGCAATTCTTTCATTTTAGTGGGTCTACTTTTTTGCATTTTTTTGGTTTTGTAATTATATGTCGTCCACATCAATATGTGCACACATTAAGGAAATGCAAAGATTAGTGGATCATTAATCAATTAAAGAAACAGGCAAAATGTGGAAACATTGGATTTTCAAAAGCCACCATGTACGTACATTCCATGGATTTGTTTACCATCTCCCTTTGCTACGAATTAGGTTGACTTTACTTTATACTCCTAATTATTCCAATTTATATTTAGTGGTTGTACTGTCTGTTAGGTGTAAATGGCCACAGCCTGCTCGGCAAGCTCTTGGGATTAGTTGGCTCATGTTCGGTCAACCGATCCCAAACCCCAAGCTCGGCTTGAGGTTAACAAAATCCACGCCGAGTCCGAGCTAGTGAGTTTAAATCGAAACCTTCTTTGGACTTGTTAAAATTCGAGCATAAGCTTGTATTTTATAATTATATTTACCAAAAGTTTTAAGTTTTATTTTAGTATTTATAGTTATGCGGAAGCATTGATACCTTCTGTTGGGTCTCTGTTGCGCTGGTATCCACGGTCCATTATAGTACAATATGTCAGCTTTGACTAACCTCTCACAGATTTACTATTTAGCTCCTTTCTTAAAGGTCTCGCACTATTTTGCACCGTAACATTTATACTTATAATTCAATACTCCGATAAGATATTTATCTTAATATATTTTATTCTGTATAATTTATTGGTCTTTCAAAACAAACAAAATATGTTTGGTTAATTTTTAAAAAATGAAAAAGCAAAAGAAAATGATAATTAAATTGAGCTTGAGTATTAAAAATGTAAACTCAATCAATTAGTCTTCTTTGTGACGGATAGTGGCCGTCACAAATGAGAAATTGTGAAACTCAATAAAGAATCCAAATCATATTACTACCCATAGAGTTAAATTGAGCTCGTATTTTTCCAGATACCGTGGTAATCCATTGCCCATGTATCTATCCTATATTCCTATGGCTGCCTTTATAAAGAGAAGTTGAATTCATAAGAATTACTCACTTCGTCCCAGTCATTTGTTTACTTTTTGTTTACTTTTACTTTTGACACAATTACCAAGGAAATTGTAGGGGTTCACTTGTGGTAATACTTGATTGATGACAAGTGAACAATAGTGTCATTGAGTGATCAAATTATCATTGACTACTTACCTAATATAGAATGGTAAACAAATGAATGAGACACCTTAAACTAAAAATGGTAAATAAATAACCGGGACGGAGTAAATATATGCTAAAAACTAGAACATGTAGGTGTTTGTTTTTAATTTGCTTTAACACGAAATATTCTATGATAGTATGATCAATTAACTTGATATCGTGAGTTGCTTGGCCGTGAAGAGGATGTTAAAGTTTTCCTTTACCTTTTTTTGAAGAAAGAAGTTTGATAGGATCATCTTTAACTTTAAACTTGGATTATATTTCCTTGATCATCCAAAAACGTAACAAAGTTGAATTGTGGAGAACCGACATTTCTGGAGGCCGGTGAGACAAAGCACTAACGCAAAGAATGGTCCCAAGTGGAGCCTATGTTTTGTTTTAACAGTTGGTCTTTCTTCAGACGGACCATTTTGGTCTGAAGCAATAAGACGGAATTTTGTGACCACTTTACAGTTAGATGTAACCACTATTGAAAACAAGTTGATATAAGCTGTGGTTACATTTTATCAAAAAGTGGCAACATAATCCCGTCTTATTTTTCAGACGGAATTAGTCCGTCTGAAATAAGAATTTGTGTTGTTTTATATCGTCTTTTTTTAGTAAGGGGCTCTGTTTTACTATGCTACCACGATCAGAGGTGAAAATCCGCTTTCGGGTTATATGAAGCGAGTCAAGACCCGATCGGTTTATAAACTTTAGATTTTATACGAGATGTATCACCATCACATGTTATCGGTTAAATTGTCATGTGTAGGTGATGTGACAGTTTTATACCGTCTTTACCAACCCAATTTTTAGCTACTTTATGTTTGATTTATGTTATTTATAGTTACTTTAGCTCATTAATGCATTTTGGTAGTAGCATTGTTTGGACGTGTTGTTACGCAATTTTGGTTTAATGTGTAGGTGTCATGTTTGAGAATCGCATTCCGAATGTGAGAAGTAACTTTGGACATTTTTTCACTTATTCCTTGGACCAAATTCATGCCAAATAATGGGTTAATAAGAGTTAAAAGCTTGTGGCTTAAAGATCACTTAAGGCCCAAAGCTCAAGTTTGTACAGGTCAAAGCCCAAAACAATAAGTCAAAGTATGAAAGTAAGGAAAAAAAAGGTATCCTCGTGGCGCGGCTAGCCGCGTTGCGCGGCAAAAAGGGTTGTTTCAAAAGCCGCGTGGAGAGGCTCAGCATTGGATTCCGGCGGTTACTCTAATTCTCCATTATTTCGACAATTATGTTCAAGCATTATTAGACTTTATGAAGATGTCGTTTTGGGACCTATATAAGAACATGATTGTTGATAACTTTAGATATATCTTCTTCCATCTTTTAATCATCATAATACATAGAAAAACATTTGATAATTTATATTTTGTTTTAGTTATTTTGTATGGAAGACTAAGTTCTACATCTGGGAACAAGTTCTTGAAGCCAAGTTAGTTTGAATTGTCAGACTCTTATTCTATTTCTATTTCATTATTAGAGTATCAAATTTAGTTTGCATTATTGTTGGTTTGTTAATTATGAACCTAGAATGATCAACTAGTTGTTATTAGTTAATTGACCATTGCTAGATTAGATGAATGAATCTTTTGTTTGTTTATCTATTCCATTGTAGCAATTATAATTCATCAATTAGTATGTTTTTCTTCATCGTTGAGTTATAAAGGGCTAAATTTGTATGAACCAAAGTGAAGCAATTCTTCATTCGTTTATCTTTGCTAATTCCATCGCTTTAATCTACAATCTCGATACAATTGAGCGCTTGACTAAATTGACGATATTGTAAGGACTATTTATTGACGATATTGTAAGGACTATTTGTTCACGCTTGTAGCAAATAATCATTCATAAGTGGATTTAGAAGTCAACAATTTCATAGCAAAGTATTCAATAGTGAAATAGAGTAGAAAAGGCAACGATCGATTCATAACTTATTGGTGAAAATTACTTGGTCCAAGAATCATTCTCATATTTGTTATACATTTTGAATTATTTATATTGCCTTTATATTTCATTTCATTTTTGTTTTAGTAGACTTAGAACATCAACTTATCAAAACCCCTACTTTTGCACACATTTAATAAACAAAACACCTTCCTTGTGGGATCGACCTCTACTTACACTTACTATTAGTTTGCGTTTGTAGTAGTTAAAAATACTAATTTGGAGACTCGCGACAAGTCTAGCCAGTCGGGTTATTAGTAGATGCCATGTTGAGTTGGTTGTGTTAGAGCAACTCCAATGGCAAGTTATAAGACATTGTAGCTTGCATTTCAACATTAGTTTTCTAAACAACATAGTTTTCGAGCTACATCTTTCTCAAATGGTAAACTACAGCACATTGTAGCTTACAGTACCCCACATAACAATAAATATTACTCCCTATGTCCCGGTCAATTGTTGTCATATTCCTTTTTAGGATGTCTCAATCAATTGTTGTCCTTTCTATATTTTGAAGGCTTTTTATGAGTGATTTGATCACCCAATGGGACTATAGTTCACTTGACATCCACTAAGTGGAACCACAAATGGTCCCACTCTTTCCTTGGTCTTCGTGGCAAATGAAAGGACAACAATTAAGCGGGACGGAGGGAGTACATTATTATAGGGCTGAGCAAAAAATCCGATTACCCGAACCGATCCGATATCCGATTCGAATCCGATCCGAAAAATTGGATATCCGATCCGAAATTGGGTATCGGATCGGATATCCGATCCGAAATTTTCGGATATCGGATCGGATACGGATATCAGTTCTCAAATTTTCGGATATCCGTATCCGAACCGAAATTAAAAAAACCTTGAAATTTTTGTAGTATGGACTATGGATATTTGTTATTTCAGTAAGAAAGCCAACTCAACTGTACAAACCCATAAAAAAGCCCACTCACCCAACCCTTATACAAAACCCTAAAGCTTCACTTTCTTCCCTTTGTTCTTCTTCTGCCTCCCTCATCTCCTTTCCTCATTTCTATTATCATACCCATACATTATGGGATACATATTATTGATTAAGAAATTATAGTGCTCCTAGTTTGAGTGCTCCTAGTTTGAGTGCTCATTTCCCTCCTCATCTATAACCAACTATAGTGCTATCATGATACAAAAAAACTTTCCCTATAGTATCCTATACTGCTATCAATACCCATGCAATTGAGGGAAATGAGTTTGGGTATTAGATTCCTATACTGCTATCAATACTCATTTCTGCTATCATACCCTTACAAAACACTATAGTGCTCCTAGTTTGAGTAAGAAATTTTCCCTTTGTCGTTCGTTCCTTTCCCAATACCCATACATTATTGATTGATTGTATTTATTGGTTACATTGAATTTTTAGTTCCGGTTATTTTGATCGGATATCGGATTTTCGGATATCCGATCCATTTTTTTCGGATACTAAATTTCGGATATCCGATAATTTCGGATCGGATATCGGATACTAAAATTTTGGATTTTCGGATCGGATATCCGATCCGAAATTCGGATTCGGATCGGATATCCGATCCATGCTCTGCCCTACATTATTATCTATTGCTTAGTTTAAGGGTGATGATAACGTCACTACCGTTTTCTTTAACACCACTCAAATTAAAGCTAGTCATATGAACATACTACTATTCACTCTCTCACAATTTGAGCGGCATTAGTAAAAAGTAGAGTGGATTTATCATTACCTAGTTTAAGGTCTTAGGTGTTATATATATTGCAGATAATAAGTAAATCTCATATATATTATCTTGTAATGTTTTAGTTATATGTATCTTTGTAACTTAGTCAAGTGTATTATCTACTTCCCTAGTTTATGGTATAAAAGCCATTAAGTTCCTCTTCTTCCCTTTCCTTGCGTTAAACTTTTTCATGGTATAAAGCCATTAAGTTCATCTTCTTCTTCCCTTTCCTTGCGTTAAATATTTTTCGAATCCATGGTTGGTCATGTTGTTATCCTCCCCAACGTTGTTGATCCGTCCAACCCTTTTCAGGTTGTCAATTTTGCAACTGTCACTGAACCAAATCCTTCCACATATCGCTCATGATCTCGCCAAATAGAAGATCTCCTATTTGGCTATGACCTTTTCAGGTTCTTGGATGGCTCCCACCCTTGTCCGTCTCAAACCATTAAAGACAAGAAAAAATCTCATATTCCCAAACCGGCCTTCTCGACTTGGCTCCTAGAAGATTTTCTCCTCAGTGGTGCCCTTCGTGGCACCATCCTCTCGCTACTACGCCTCTACTTCTTAAATCCAAAACATTTCAAGAAATTTGAGCCACCTTACGAATCACATATGTGAATCCGTCTCGAGGCAATATCCTTAAAATGAAGGACCGTCTCCACTCCAATACTAAGGCCAATCTGTCGGCCACCGAGTATATGAAATCAATTCGTTCATGTGTCGATGAACTTGCTCACATGGGCAAAACTATGGATGAGAAGACATCCTTGCAACGGTTCTCAATGGGCTCGATTATGAGACCTACCATTCACTTGTTAATGACATCAAACATTGAGTCACCCCAATCTTCTTTGATGTCTTCATAATAGGCTTCTACAATTTGACCTCTCCCTTAAACACACCACCAACAACTCCACCACATCACATAGTCATGCTTCTTCCCTCGTTGCTTATCACAAAAACCAAAACCAATATAGCCCTCGCGCTTCCTCTACCCATTGTCTGCTCCCTCTATCCACTGCCTCCCCAAACCCCACCCTTGATACCACCGCCAATCCCTTCGAGAGGAAATATCAGTGGTGCCATACCAGTGGCCACTATCTTGTCCAATGTCCTATCTTTAAGTCTTTATACTCACACATCGATGTCCCTCTGATATATAATATATTTAGACCGATTCGCCTCTTCATTCTCTTCTATTTCGACCTTACTTAATGTGTTTTAGCGTCGGTTTTATTGCATTTTGGTTATTATTACGTCTTGCTTTCATATCATGAATTTGTTGGAGTAGGTGTCCTCCACAATAGTGCGCCACATAATAAATCTTATTAAGGAATATAATTGGGATATTTATTGACTATATATATGATTAGTCAGTTGATTAACGTAAATCAATAACGGTTGGCTGACTAGAGTTTGACGTTATTGTCGTTTGACGGCGTGATCAACTGATCCCTTTCGGTCACACCTAAAGGATGAAATCCAAATAGTAACTAATTATTTGTATACGATACAGTTAATTAGTACATTACATATATTCGATAAGTACGAGAGTTAATTGTTAGAAATTGAGTTAAGAACTCAAATTCGATTAAACTTATTTTTCAATTATGCGATTATTGACTAATAAATTTATATCTTATTTTAATACGATTAAATAAGATTTAACTTAGTAATTAATCGTTAAATTACTAAATTAGTTGAGGTTTTGAGATAGAGGTCATTAGTTAATTATATTTACAAGGAGTTGTAAAATAAATTAACTAAGCATTGTGGGACCCATTATATATTGATATAATGGTAAAATATTACTTAAAATGTTAAGTACATATTATTTATTTAATTGAGTCATATAATTGTTATATGATCAAATTAACACTTAATTATACAAGATAATTAACCATATGATCAATAAGTATTTGTAATACAAATATCAAAAATCAAAATGGACCAAACTAAGGCCATTGTGGCCGGTTGGCTTGTAGTTACAAGGTGATGATTTTTGTTCATGTTTACACTACTTAGTTACCTTTTCAAAGTGACATAACAAGTAGTAAACAATCATCACTTGTTCTACAACACTCCACTCTAATGCATGTGATCAAATTGAACAAAATAAGAGTATTATTTGGACTACATGATCCGGCCTCAAGGTCTATAAAATGAGCATTTTGTGTTCATTTTATTACTTACTTCATTTTGTGCTTGTTTTCTTACTTCTCTAAAAAAACCTCATCTTCTTGCTAAAACTCTCAAACACTAATATTTACTAAGTATTACTAGTGTAGTAATATAGTCATAATATTAGTAGAATAATATCTATCTTATTATCTAGTTAATAATAAGGGTAGATTATTTGGGTTAATCTTGGTGCAACTTAGAGGAGATCTTCTACTTTGGAGATTACTTGTATTCATCCATATTATCAGCTCAAGAACAACAAGAAGGAGTTCTTGTTGTGCCCTTATATTTTCCATATCAATGTGAGGAAATTTCTTCTCTTATATAAATGTCTTTATATTTGCATGCATGTTGCATAGATCATTATAAACTAAATTAATAAGTAATTTAGTGAATAATTAGAGGAGTCTAATTAAGGTCTATGGACTTTCAAAATTCCCGTCTCATTTTATACGAAATGAAGAAAGAATGAGACGGTATGAGAAGCAAGAAACCGTCTCTATGCAAATAAGGAAAGGAAGAAATAAAAGAGGAAGAAGAAGAAGAAAGAAATGAAGAAAGGAAGAAAAGGAGAGAAGGAAGAGGAAATATTGGTCTCAGCCGGTCCAAACCACCGGCAGCCGGCCGCCGGCCGGCTGAGTACCCACATGCATCCAACGAAGAAAGAAATGAAGAAGGAGGAGCAGAGAGCTCCAGCCGGTCCAGGCCACCGGCGGCCGGCCCACCGGCTGGACACTCCACAACCTTAAAACAAAACTCGAAAAAATTGGAAGAAAAGCAGAGGGCCTCAGTCGGTTCAAGCCACCAGCAGCCGGCATGACCGGCTGGAACCTCCTTCATACGAAGAAAACTCGAATTTGAGTCAGAGAGTCCCAGCCGGTCCAGGCCACCGCCGGCCGGCCGGCCGGCTAGGACCCCCAGGCTGCATTTCCAAACCCTCCTCTTATTTTTAACCCTTAACCCACCAACCTATATATACCCCTCTCCTAATTCAGTTTGAACACATAACCCTAGACACAAACCCTAGATTTAGCTTTCAATATTCCTAATCATTACTCTAATCCTTTGATAATTAGCACTAATTACTCTACTTTTCTACTTAGTTATCTTTAGATCTAGTCTTTCCTTTAGCTATTTTTGAACAACTGGGTTGTAATTTGAAGACAAGAGGAGACTCTTATTTGATTATTGATCCAAGTTTCATCCTTTCTTACAAGTTTTGGTATAACTTCTCATCTTTATTTCATTACTTGTCTTTTAATTACTTGTTCTTGTTTATTTATCTAGTTTTTATGTTGAATATGTCTTATCTTGTTTATATCATATCAAAGTATCCATCTTTAATGTTTTCCTTCATGAGTATGTGTGAGTAGTGCCCTTCTAGGGTACATGGGGGATCTTTTGTAGGTTCTTGGGGTTAGAATGTGGTTTTGATTGTAAAAATCTAGTATTTTGGTAATTCCTATATTTTGTGCACACCATATGTTTGTAGAAATGCTAGAATGAGTAATTCATGTTTTCTTTCATCTTGTTGCTAGCTTAATCGAGAGCTTGGCTTGTTTGTTGCTTGTGTGTTCCTATAGGAGTCTTGGGGGAGGTAGGGCGAGAACCCGACCAAACCTAGGCAAGGAACCGTCTTTCACCGAGAGGTGGAGACCTACCATTACTTACCCTTAGACCGACTTCACCCTCTACCATGTTCAATCCCAACCTCATTAGCAAACCCATTTGCCTTAGTTTTCTTAATTCTTGTCTTAAATCTCATATTTGCTCATTTGTTAGACTGAGTTAGTTTTACTCATCTCCAACTTGCTTCTAGCTAGAATTGAACTAGAATTCGACCAACTTACCTTAGAGCCTTAATCACCGTTCTTCTGGTTCGACCTCGACTACCCTACTACATTAGTTGAGTTATTTGTTTGACCGGGGGAGGGCGACTAACCCCGCATCACCCTCCTCGACCTGCTCCTCAATATTAGCCCAAAAAATTTCCTCCCCGTGCTAACACTGTTGCCGTGACTCCATCTCCGGCCTCGGAATGGACTATTAACAGTGGTGCGACTCACCACATCACTTATAACTTTTAAAACCTTTCCCTTAGTGCTCCTTATGACAAGAATGATGACTTTTAATTAGTGATGGCTCTCCAGTTCACTTTGCCAACATTGGTTCATTCACAATGTCTCTTCCTACTTTGACTTTTCAATTTACAAATGTTTTACATGGCCCCGCAATGCCGAAAAATATACTTTCTGTTCCCCAAATTTTATCAGAATGATAAAGTTATTGCTAATTTCTCCTCTGAAATGTGTGTTTTACAGGACCAACAAACGGCTCAAGTGCTAATTTCTCCTCTATGAATGGTGTTGACTGTGTCCTCCCCCTCTCAACCTTACTCGTGTCATATCTAACTCCTTGTGGAACCATCAACTCGGTCACCCGCCCTCATCTATCCTCAATACTATTAGTCATTTGTCTACTTTTAATTTCAAGAACGATTTGTTTTCAAATTGCAATGCTTGTTCAATTAATAAGAGTCACAAACTATCATTTTTTGAGTCTACTCCACCCGTTGAATTATAGTTTTCCGATGTCTGGACTTCCCCAATCCCTTCTATTGATGACTACAAATACTATATTATTTTTGTTGATCACTTCACTCGTTATACTTGGTTGGATCCCCCTAAACAAAAGGCTGACACCGCATATGTGTTTAATTGTTTAGTGCCTTAGTTGAAAAGTTTTTTATCAACCTGTTATTCAAATTTATTTTCTCTTATAATGGTGGTGAATATTTAAAACTTACACCTTTTATTACCTCTCAAGGTATCACACACCTTACCTCCCCTCTTCATACCCTGGAAAATAATGGTATTGTTGAAAGAAAACACCGTCATATTGTTGAAAGAGCTCTCTCCCTTATCACCCATGCCTCCCTTCCCAAAAAAATTTGGTTTTATGCCTTTGTTACAGTAGCTTATCTCATAAATCGAATACCCACACCAAATCTGCACATTATTACCCCTTATACCAAACTCCCCGGTACTTGATGATCACTATTTATTTACATATTTTATGCTTCCCTTAGATACATAAGACTCGATTTATTCCCAATCTCATCATCACCTGTAAATGATTCTAATAGCAAGAGTGCCTCCAAAGGGTCTTTAGCCAAAGACCGAGAGATAGAGTCATCTATGACAATGTCCAAAACATCAATAGAAAAGCAAGACTCTTCAAACATGGGACTCTTCATGGCACTATTCAAGTTATATATGACCTTATCGTCACCCACTTCAAATGTTATTTTACCATTCTTGACATCCATTACCGCACCCGCGGTATGTAAAAAGGGTCTACCCAAAATGATTGGGATTTGGGCATCTTCGGGCATGTCAAGAACAATAAAATCAAATGGAATAAAGAATTTACCAACTTTGACGGGAACATCCTCCACAACTCCAAAAGGGCGTTTTATAGAACGATCCGCCATTTGCAATGTGACACTAGTACATTTCAAGACTCCCATATTAAGCTTAGCACAAATAGAGTAAGGAATGACACTTACGCTAGCACCAAAATCACATAAATTTTTATCAATTTGATAGGTACCAATTGTGCATGGAATGGAAAAACTACCGGGATCATTTAACTTAGGAGGGGACTTGTTTTTACAAAAGAGCACTACACTCGGCGGTGAAGGCTATAGTTTCTACTTCGTCAAAAGTCCTCTTCTTAGTTAAAATGTCTTTCATGAACTTAGCGTAAGACGGAATTTGAGTGATTAATTCGGTAAAAGGAACAGTTACCTGGAGGTTCTTCACAACTTCCATGAATTTACCGAATTTAGTATTCTTGTGATGCTTTGCTAATCTATGAGGGAAAGACACTTTGACTTTTTCCGGCTCATTTGTCTCAACATCCTTCTTTGGAGGAGCATCCTCCACATCTTTGACTTGCTCAACCACAATGGGATCGTACACCTTCTTTGGCATAACCTCATCTTTCTTACCACTAGGGGAAACCTCCAACTCAACAAGCACCTCCTCATTGTCTTTAGGTATGGGTGGCTCATCATTCTTCGTACCACTTCTCAAGGTGATTGAGTATCATGTGGTTGCTCACCTTGAGGTGGTAATTGACCCGTTCTTCTTTGAGAGCTAGAAGCGACTAGTTGAGCCATTTGTTGTTCTAGCATTTTGATTGCGGCACCATAACTTTGATCATTCTTTTGAAGTTGAGCCAACATTTCCATTTGGGTCTTAGCAAATTGAACTACCAAGAACTCAAGTTTGCGATCTTGGTTGTTTTGTTGGACATTTTGGGGTGGTGGAACTTGGTTTGGTTGGGAGTTTTGTATTGGTGGTCTTTGTTGGTAGTTTTGATTTTGATAACCCGGTGGAAAATTGAACATTTGTTGTGGGACATAGGCATTTTGTTGAGCTCGAGGCACAAAATTTTGTTGGGGTTGAGGATTGAGCACATTGTTGCTTTTGTAAGACAAGTTGGGGTGAAATTTTGTGTTTGGGTTGTAAGTATTGGAAAAGGTACCCGGTGGATAAGAACTTTGTTTAAAAGCTTGAAAAGCACATACCTCTTCCATAGTAGCTTGGCATACGTTGGAGAAATGACCCGCACCTCCACAACTTTCGCAAACAACAATTTGGCTAGTAGAAGACACGGTATTGAGTTGATGAACCGCCTGTTGAGCCTCCAACTTTTCTTGAAGCAAAAGGATTTGATTCTTCAAAATGCTAGAGTCGGAAACTTCCTCTCCTCCTTGGATGGGTGCACTCCGAGAATTGACATATTGGGCATCGTGGATCGCCATGGATTCAATGGTGGCATGAGCAATATCCGTGTCAATTTCTTGAAACCGCCCATTGTTGGCGGAATCGAGAATTCTTCGGGATCCGGCACAACACCCATTGTAGAATGTTATGGCAAGGAACCAAGCATCCAACCCATGATGTTGGCATTGTCTTTGGAGCTCCTTTTACCTCTCCCAAGCTTCATATAAGATCTCAATAGCTTGTTGACGGAATCCCGTGATTTGGCTCCTCAAAGTTTGAGTTTTTTCGGGTGGAAAAAACTTTTGATAAAAGGCAAGAGCCAATGTCTCGCAATTTGTCACTCCCATGGTGGTACGATCAAGGCTATTGATCCAAAGTTTTGCCTTGCCCTTCAAAGAGGAAGGGAAAAGTATTTCCCTAATTTGGGCTTGAGTGACACCCGTTTGGCGAATAATGGAGCAATAGTCACAAAAGTTTTGCGCATGCAAATTGGGATCTTCTAAAGGACTTCCCCCAAATTGCTTCCTCTCCACAAGGGTAATGAAATCTTGTTTGATCTCGAATTCCGGGGCGGTAAATTGAGTGGTGGTGATACCGGCCGGAAGCATAGCCGCGGTGGGCTTGGAATGATCGGAAAGTTTCACCATCTTCTTAGTTGGTGAGGGTGGTGGTGATGATGATGAACTAGAAACCTCCTCATTTTCAAGATTTTCCAGATCGTTTAAGTAAGACTTTCTGGCACTTTCAACTTGCATTGGAGAAGCGACTTCTTTTACTTCTTTCCAAAAGCGTCGTCTTCTACGAAAGGTTTTCTCGGGCTCGGAATTCGGTGAAAGTAATTCTTCCTCACGAGAAGACCTGGGCATAAGGCAACAATCTTCAAGGAAATTTTAAGTACGGTCTCAAGGAACAAGTATTCCTAAAGACAAGAGAGAAAAATGATAGAAGTCTACAAATCAAAAACGAAATAAAACCGTGTCCCCGGCAACAACGCCAAAATTTGATAGGATATCGCACACCTATGAAAAGATAAATTTCCCTAGAGACAAATTAATGTAGTACGAGGGGTCGAACACAAGGAGACGAGTGATGATCATTATTTATATACATATTTCATGCTTCCCTTAGACACATATAACTCGTTTTACCGTCTTTCCTTGCTTGTTTATATGCTATTTTAGCTAGAATATCGATTCTGCCGCTTTTGTTATGTTTTAATGCAGATTGGATGCATTTGGCGCTTTTTGAGTAGATATGGAGCATGGCGGAGTCGGATCGTAGAAGGTTAGGCACGGAAAAGAGAAGAAATGAAGAAAAGTGAAGAAACGAGCCAAAAGGAAGGGGTGCTCGATCGAGCAGTCCTACTTTGCTCGGTCGAGTCGCAATGATGGCTGCTCGATCGAGCAGAAGTCCCTTGCTCGATCGAGCAACCTAGTATTTCGGCGGCTTTTCATATTTTCCTAAACTTTAACCTAATTAATTAGATTTTTTGTATTATAAAAAGAAAGCTCGTCTTTCATAATTAGACATGCTTTAATATTAGAAAACCTAATTTAGCTTGCTTTGCCTCTGGATTTTATTCATCAAGACGATTGTCTTTAGTTCAAGCTTGTAATCGGTATTCTTAATCTTCCTTTGTTATTCAGTTAATTACCTTCTAGTTCTTTAATTATTCTTTGTTCATCCTTTTATAATTGTTAATCATGTTTACTTTATTTAATATTGTTGTTATTAATATTGTCATGAGTAGCTAAATTCCTTTCTAGGGTTGAAAGAGGATCTAGGATTGTTAGAAGGGGTAGATTGATTAATTGAATTGCAATTGCATGGTTATCGTTTGATTTATCGTTTTAATTCTAGTTGTTTGATTACTGGCCAGGATTAATTAACTAGTCTCGCGAATTAGGATTGACACCGACCGGGTTAAGACTAAGATAGGCTACGATAATTGAATAGAACTCGTTTAATGATAGCGATCGCATGTTAAATTGTAGATCTAAAGGGCATAATTGAATCGACCGATCTTGTGACCTTAGATAACTTTATTGCATGATAGTTGATTTTATCTTTACCCCTGAACAATAATCCTAGTGAACCTGAGACCCTATACTTTTAATCTTATTGTTTACAATCGTTTATTGTTATCGTTTGCTATTAGTTATTGTTATTGTTTGCTATTTATTGTTTGCTATTAGTTTAGAAACCAATCTCAAAACCCCGAATTTGTTACTTTAGAGACAAACATAGTTTAACAGATTAGAATACTACCGCCTCCTTGTGGATTCGATACCTTGCTTACCGCTGACTATTAGTTAGTAGTGGTTTAGGTTTACTTTGATTAAGAAGACGCGACTTTACCCTTATCAACGGGAATTGCGCTATGAAATGCTATGAATAGACTACTATCAAGGATGGTTTAATGGTTGGTTTGGTTTGATGTTTAGTAAAATATGATGTAAATTAAATAATATTAAAAGAGTCTAGGGCAGTCGGGTCACTCATACAAATACGTAAATGCTCATGTTAAACTAAGGAATTCTTAATATTGTTAATTGTTTAGGTTAAAGACACTCATCTCTCGATATTAGTGTCAACCTTAGGTCGAGTCCTAGAGAACTTTCGTTATGACTAGAGTCGTCCTACTACACAGGCTTAGTCTAATCTGATTCTGTGCCTCTCGACTTATAGAATGAATTAACAAATTTAATCAATGTAATTGGCCAAATAACAAAGATTAACAAAACA
The DNA here is from genome assembly GCA_022085475.1 of Heliosperma pusillum. Taxonomy (NCBI): domain Eukaryota; kingdom Viridiplantae; phylum Streptophyta; class Magnoliopsida; order Caryophyllales; family Caryophyllaceae; genus Heliosperma; species Heliosperma pusillum. Next base: position 39,401 of record JAIUZE010074944.1, read on the forward strand.
ATACAAGCATGTGATAGAAACAATTTATCAATATTAATTCATCCTTATTTTAACAATTATAACTTATTAATTATGCATGGCTTCCTTAATCCCTAGACAAATGAAACTACTCACTCATGTTGATAATTAATCTAATATTACTTGATATAATAAGCATGATGATTATGAAATTATAAAGGAAAACAACTTGTTAATAGAATGTGCTACACTAAGAATTACTACTAACAATTCTAATGTAAATAACCATGAAATCTTGATTAACTAGTGATATGATTAACTAAATGACTTGTAAGGTAATTGACGAAAGTGAATACTAACATAAAACTAGAATTAGAATTACCGCAATCGAGAAGTATAACTCGGAAATGAAGAACAAATAACCCAAATAGCTTGAATAGAAAGATTGAATTACAACTTTGAAATGTAACCAAGTGTTTGAACAAAGTAATAACCAAATGTTTAACTAAATATGAAACTAAGAGAAACTTGTGTGCTTAAACTAAGGAAAATGTAAGGGAGAAATATGTGTGAAGATAGTGTAAAAGATGATAAAAAGATATGAAAAAGATGCCTCTAAGTGTCGAGGTCCCTCTCCTTTATATAGGGAGAGGGACTTGAAACGTATGCATTCACAGAGCCAAAACCCCGATCGGGGAATGGGAACCCCAATCGGGGTTTCACTAACCCGGCTACAATTGCTTAATTGCTCAATTTAATGCTTAAGGAATTCTATGCTATGCCTTTAAGCTCCTTAATTCTCCGGTTAATTGCATAGTCTTGGCATCCCATGAACATCCAAAGGAGCATCCCTATGTTGAGTTGTGGACTCCTTACACTGGGCTTCATTTTCGGTTTCTCATTTATTTATCTATCCATTTCACAAATCTTCATGCTTGGGCTCGTCATTCTCCATACTATCCTTCCATGGTCCATCTTTCATTCCATGTGTCCCAACTTCCCATTTTATTAACCCTTTTTTTCCTAATCATGTCTGCAAACTTTCAAAAGCATTTTATGAGTTAAAACAAGCTCTTGAGCTTGATACATTAAATGATTTAAAACAAGCAATTTATTGTTTTAAAACCCACCACTACTCTCATGAGTCCTTACCCACCTCTCACCTTATCATCTGACACCCTATCATTATTGTGCACTAGTTGGCAGCCTCCAATGTCTCTCATCAACCCGTCCCGACATAGCATATGGCGTCAACAAGCTAGCTCAATTCATGCAAAAGCCTCATGAAACTCTTTGGCTAGCTTTGAAATGACGACTTTGTTATTTGAAAGGCACTATCTCGGTTGGCATCCAGTTGCATCGTGACATACCCCTATCGCATCATTCCTTTTGCGATGCAGACTGGGCTGGTGATAAAGGCGACTATGTTTATATTTAGGCTGTAACCCGATATCTTGGTCCTCGTGCAAACAACCACGCTGGCTCGTTCCACTACTGAGGCCGAATTTTGGGTCGTGGCTGATGCTACATCTGAAGTATTGTGGCTTTGTTACCTCCTTTCTGAACTCGGTTATAGCATCTCCACACCTCTTGCGATTGATTATGACAATTTGGGTACGGTGCTACACAATACTCTCCCAATCCTGTGTTTCACTCTCCTATGAACCATGTTACTCTTGCTTATCACTTTGTTCGAGAATAACTCACTAAAGGGCTCTTGCGTGTTCAACATATTTTGGCTGACGATCAACTTGTTGATGCTTTCACTAAGCCCCTTCCACGATCTCGTCTACATCCTCTTTTGCTCGCGGTCAGTCTTTCCTTTGGAACGTCTGTCTTGCGGAAGCGTAATGCTCTAAAGATAATAAGTAAATCTCATATATATGATCTTGCAGTAATCTTTTAGTTATATGTATCTTTGTAATTAGTCAAGTACCCTCCCCACTTGTATATTGTGAGAGGGTACTATTTGTCTTCACCTTGTGACGGATAATGCCCGTTTTTAATGAGAATTTGTGATCATAAATATCATAATTACTACTCTCTCCAAGTCATTGTTTTGTTCCATTTTCTTGATGGACACAAGGAAATGAATTTATACCACACAAAATACACTACTCCACATGTAATTAATTTTTAACCACACAACACTTATCAAATAAGGAAAGAGGAAACAAAATTCGACTGACATAAAAAAAGAAATAAAGAACAATACGCCGACCAGAAGGGCATATTTACTACCGGTAAATGACACTAAGGCCCTGTTCTTTTGGGCTGAATTTTGCTGAACTTTTCTGAACTGAACTTATAGGAGCTAAACTGAACTGAACTGAACTGAACTTATAGGAGCTGAACTGAACTAAACTGAACTTATAGGAGCTGAACTGAACTGAACTTATAGGATCTGAACTGAACTGAACTAAACTTATAGGAGCTAAACTTTTCTGAACTTAATTTTACCTAATTGAATAGAACTTATAGAATCTAAACTTTACTAAACTAAACTTTATTATTATCATTATCTTTTGGAAAGGGTTGTCATACAAAAAAAAAATATACTCTAAAACATAAGGTAAGATAATAACATTATTCCGATTTATATACATTGGTTTGTTGATACAGATTACTACGTTTACATTACGATAAAAAAATAAATCACATATTACATCGTTTTCTAACCATCTATTTCTATATCATCATCTTCCTCATCACTTTCTTCTTCATCTTCACTATCACTCGAAACAATGAATCCATTATCGCCAAATGTTTTTTTACTATCTTGTTTCGTATCTTGAACATGACATTTTTCCGCTTATCATCAAACATGCCTGAATCTACTGTTCCTTGAATATATTCACGTCATGTTGTATAATTAGTATTCTAAGATTATTCATCCTTATAAAATTATGGAGTGTGAATGTAGAAACAATAATAGACATTTGATACTTTTGTGACATTTGTGACAAATTTTTTTAACATCTTCCACCTTTTTTTTCAATTAACCAAATTTTATTTCAACTTTCATTTAAAAATGATGAATGTCGATAATTGAAATACTCTACAATTTCTTCGGACGGTCTCAATGATAATGTATGTATCCGATAATTAATGTCAAATGTTTTTATATCGGTTTTCATAAATAATATATCCCGTATAATTTTTCTAAACTTAATTTGTAAGAATTGAACTTTTCTGAACTGGACTTATAAGAGCTGAACTGAACTGAACTTATAAGGGTTGAACTGAACTGAACTTATAGGAGCTGAACTGAACTTATAGGAGCTGAACTGAACTGAACTTATAGGAGCTGAACTGAACTGAACTGAATTTATAGGAGCTAAACTGAACTTAAAGGGAGTGGATTTAAGTCCAAAAGAACAGGGCCTAAGACCAAGTCGTAATTTAGTTGGTCATTGATATTCATTTAGTTAAATAATGATTAGAAATGTAGTGGTGTCCCATCAGTTAAAGGCTAAAGGCTTGTGTCATTGATTTTAGGACCATCACGAATCCACGGGCATAAAAAGTATAATCTGGTTTTCATGGTGCGCAATCTGCTTTTTGTTTCATACACGAACCTAACTTTGGAACCAAAATCCCACATTTCATAATGTTTATACTCCGTATACGCAATAACCATACATCAACCATCCCTATGATTAACTTTGTGTCCCCCATTTGCATTTGTTACTTTTTTTCTGATTAAAGTTAAGACTAAATCGTGTTAAAATTAGTAACTCTCCTATGCGACGGGCTCATTCCCCACTTTTTTTTGCAAAATGTGATCACTTTTTGCTAAATAGTGACTACCTTGATAATAAATGTCATTTTCAGGTCATAAAATATGGTTACTGTTTATTAATAAATGGTCACTATTTATCAAAAAGTGGTTACACTTAACTTGTAAACAAGAATTTGTTTGTTAAAATATTCTTCTGCCACTCTAACATAGGTTAAAATGAGCGTAGATAGCAGATACACACTAAGCTTGAATCGATAATTATTGTGTGAGAATGTTAAAACAATCTTACTATGTGAATTTGTCCCACTTTGTGAAATGATACCGTTATATAAAAAGATACCGAGTAACTCATTTATAAGCATAAATTGGATAAGCTTTTTTTTATATATAAAAACAGATCGTATCACGTCGTAAGACGTCTTATTCTATAATTTGTGAACCTGAATAATAGTCCAATGACTTACTATCTTAGTTTTAAAAGGCGTGTCTTAAACAAGGCACTAACCAAAATACTAATACTTTGGTGTCTTTAAGGTGCGTTGTCCAGATAAGGCTTACTAAGGCCCTGTTATTTTGGACTTAATTTCAGTTCTTATAAGTTCAGTTCAGTTCAGCTCCACTAAGTTCAGTTCAGTTCAGTTCAGTTCAGCTCTATTAAGTTCAGTTCAGTTCAGTTCAGCTTACTTTATTTCAACATTATAATTATTATTATTATTACTATTATCATTGTTATTATTATATTAATATATTTTTTATTATTATATTAATATATTTTTTTAAAAAATTTTATATTAATATTATTATATTTATATTTAATATATTTATTTATATTTATTATTTTGTTATATTATATTTAATATTCTATTAATATATTCACAATATTATTATTATTATTATTATTATTATTATTTACTGTTATTAGTATTTATATCATTTATATTATTATATTTTACTTATCTTATTAATTCTTTAGGTACTTTTGTTAATATATTTATTACTATATTATATTATTACTAATAATGTTATCATTTATATTAATATTTTATAATATTAATATTATATTATATTAATATAGTATAATACGAATGTTTAATATATTATTATTATTATTATTTATAATATTATATTATTATATTATACTTATCATATTTATTTTAATTATTATTTTTAATATACTTATTTTTATATTATATTATTATTAATAATTTGATAAGTAATATTAATATTTTACCATTATTATATTATTATTATTATTATATTACTATGTTATTTTTATATAACTTATTATATTATTATTATATTATATTAGTATAGTAATATTATTAATAATGATTAATGTTATTATAATATTTATTGTTGTATTATTATTGTGATAATCATTTTATTAGTCCAGTTCAGATCAACTCAGTTCAGTTCAGTTCAGATCAGTTCAGTTCAGTTCAGTTCAGGTCCATTAAGTTCAGTTCAGATCCAATAAGTTCAGTTCAGTTCAGTTCAGACGATTTAAGTCTGAAAGAACAGGGCCTAACAAGACTCATTACTACGCTCTTTCCATATCTTTTATTTCTTGATCTTACTTACATGTTCCCCAACTTTAAACTTTCTAAAAAGAGGATAGCTTGCCAAATGGGTAAATACTATTATACCCCCAGTTGTATAATAAGCATGGTACAACCATTATACATTTTTCCGAGCTTTTTATAAGATTATGTATAATAAGCAAAATGTGTTAGCTCATAAACTTTATAATATACTCCGTAGCTCAGATTCTTTAAGAGAAAACTCGAAAACATTAATATAGAGCTCGAATTTTAACCCATACCAGTAGTATATAGTCTATTAACTGTTGCCAAATGTTCATCTGGATAGGACGGACAGCTTTGTTACGAAAAATAGTATGCCTTGCGTCTAAAAGGCGATCACCCTAACCTTAAGCTTTGCTCCTTAAGTCCTCACCGTTTCGACATCTTAGCACCATGGGCGCAACTCTTCAAACTAACTCTATTATGTAAACTGCAATAGTATACATGGAACCCAAATGGTCATTTGTTTGGCGGACTCCTTTGTAGCAGAGGGGCTAGTGGAAAGTTTTTTTTTTTTTTTTTTCTTCACATCACCTTCAATTCAAATACTTGCTTCACTTCATGGGCCATGACAGTAAAACCGATCTAATCTCTCATTTGGGTGTTTAGTTGTTTACAGCGGGTCAAATGTACAGAACTGCGGAGTATTATTTTTCGATAGAATAGATACAATCCAGACCTTTATTGGAACTGTTCGTCATCCTCAATTTCATAATGCAAACATTCTCGAAGTACCTCCAGAGGAATGTTTCCGAACAACTCACAAGGAATATCATGTCTAGAATGGCAACGATCAACAGTATTCACGATAAAACGTGCATACAATCAAGGAGCCAATTTTTTTGCTACCAAGGGAAAAAAAATCAAGGAGCCATTTTGAAAGAGAAAGAATAGCTAGTCGTTAGCCCTATGGGAAATCACAAATTCTTATTTAAGACGGAGGTATCCGTCTTAAGCTTAAGACGGATACCATATTCTCTCACAAAATACCCATCAAGGGTGAGTGGAGAGCACATGGGGGGTGCCCACCTTGTCCCCTCTACCCATTTCCTCTCACAAAATACCCGTTGCAAGATCCGACTCGTCTTAAGCAAGACCTACTGATGGGAAATAGATCTTCAACTTCTAAACAAAAAGAAACAAAATTTGTATCGGTAAATGAATCATTGAAGTGAATTACCTTGAACTATATAATACGATGACGATTTACAGACGAACAATTCATCATTCCTTGGAAAAGAAAATTAGTTTATATCACATAGTTAACACTGGTTTTAGGACCAAATCTATGTTCTGCAAATAATGCTACAACAGTGATGTAAGCTGAACATGTACATACGTATAAGAACATCCAGTGACTAATTGCTGCAAGCTCCGAGGTCCGAAGTCTACGTCTTCTTGCTTGCTGCAACAAGCAGCACAAGTAAAATGGGAAAAGCAAGAAACATTATATATGGAAGAGCTTGACTAACGGCATCTTCCTTCACATCTGTGCTTTCTGGAGTATAATTCGCTTTTTCTTCGACAAATGCTTCCAAATAGCTTGCTAGACCAGTGTTTGTGGGAGCAACACTTGATTTTGTAACTTTCAGCATCTCCATGGCCTGCCATTTTGAGGTTTTCCAGAAAGTGAATTTATAACTTCGCACTGGTAAAAATACAAAACAGCCTGTCAATCCTTCGTTTTAAAATGGGTACGGGCCCATTTGTACGGGCCCAATGTTACTTGTTCATTTGACGTACAGAAGTTATATCTTTTCAAGGAAAAGATTACCTATAGCCGGCTCCCTAATTTACTTGGTGTAGAAGTCTTTTCTGGGGATTCAGAGATTCAGGCAATGATGATGATAATAATATTTATAATTTCATACACCTCTAAGGCTGAAGGCCCAGCATCCGACTTGATCTAGAGTACATATATGCGTGTGTAAACTGTAAAGAGTTTCATACTTCGATAATAAATTTAACTCGGCCGATACCTTAGCGTACAATGGTAAATGCATTGCTAGGGTATGTTTGTGATAAGTCGTAATTTGTGCTAGTGAGTAGGTAAATAAGTGGGTTTTGGGATTGGTTTTGCAAGCGTAATTGAAGAACGCCAACTTTACAACCTACACCGCTAATAATCGGTTTTGGGCATATTTCAACAAACATTTCTACAAGTGGGGGTGAAGATGCAATCTACCATTCATACTCTTACTACTCGAGCCAAAATGAAGGAAATAAGCGGAAAATTTGAAGAACTGAAGAATCAAAGGAAGTGAAGAAAAAGGGGACGAGCAACATAAATGCGCATCGTGGCGCACTTGCGTATTTCTAGCGCACCGTGGGGTTCATTCAAGATTTCAGGAGAACGAAGGAAGAATCGAAAGACAAGATAATTAGAGGAAGTGATGACTGCCCTATTTTTCCAGACAGTTACAATCCCTATTTTCGACGCCCATAAACCTTGTATCTGTCTTTCATATAAATAGAAGGCTTTTTTAGGGTTCGTGACAACTTGTTGAACACCAATATTATTCTAGGGTTCTGTGCTAGTTGTAATGGAGAACTAATCACATGTTTTTACTTAATTCAACAAAGTTATCAACTTTATCACTTTGAGGCATCCAGTCAAGTCCCCCAATGCTTTTCTACAATTGAATCAAGTCAAGTGGTGTGAAACTTTGAAATGTAAATATTGAAGCCTTCTTTGCATAATTGTCGGCTCCAAAATACTAAAGCCGCCTTTGCATAATTGTCGACTTCAAAAGCCTTTTGACAAAAGGTCATATCCGGAGTGAGCTTCGATTGACGCAAGGTCAACTGGAGGTGTAAGCTTATGTTCTTAGCTTTCCAACGATAGGTCACAAGCGTCATCGAATAAGTGATGAGGGAGATATGACTCTCAAAACTTGGATGAGTCATGCTATGCGTAGACCTGGCAAAATGGTCGGGTGCGGGACGGGTCAATTCAGGTCGGGTTATTTTAGGTTAGACACAATACGGGTTAAAGCTTGTCTGTTTCGGCTCCTTTTTGGTTATGTTTTATTAATTTACGTGGGATAATGGCCAGTGTGCATTACTGTGCAACAATAAATATTCGGTCCGTTATATAAGTGGGATCAATTAAGGTTACGGATCAAACTCTAGTCCCCAATTCATGTGTCGGGTTTAGTAACGCGCACAGTTCGCTTTTTAGGCGCAAGATGCGCATTTCGCATTACCTCGCTTGTTCTCGTGTTTTGGCTTCATTTCTCGCTTTCTTTTTCCTTTCCCTAATTTCACCCGTTCATATGAATAGGACCCTTAATTTCATTGTTTTGATCTAATTCAACAAAGTTATATTTTTAAGACATATAATCTCTCTTTACCCCTTTTACTGTCAATCATCTTATTTAATGCTTTGATCAATGTTTATCTTGCATTGTTGGGCAACTTTTTCGATTAAATTATATTGTTAGTAGTTTTTGAATTTGAATGTTTAACAATCTTTACATTAGTGACAACTTGTGAATGGGTTTTGTATGTCGATTCATCTTAGCTAGTTTATCAAGTTGGAGATTAACTTATGCTTAGGTGATAATTGTTTTATTAGTGTCACTTATCTCTATTGAATTCATATCTTCTAGTCAAGTAAACATTGTTTGTTGAACTTAGTTGTTGATAAGTTCAGATATTAATTTGTTGTGGATTCATTGTTGGTAGCCTAAAAACACAAGAATAGCCTAATAAGACATGATAATATATGTGAATAGTAAGCTAAATAGAGACATGGTGTGTAGTAAATTGAATAAACAATTGGTCTAATAATTAAGGAATATGCTTGTAAGATTTTCTTAAGCTTGTACTATATATAGATAAGTTCGGTAATTGTTACAACCGAGCTAAGTCCTAAAGTATTCTACCTCCTAAAACTCCTCTTGTAATCTCTCTTTGTAATACAAGTTCCTTTTGTCTATTACAGTCTAAGGCCCTGTTCTTTGGACTTAAACTCATCCCCTTTAAGTTCAGTTCAGCTCCTATAAGTTCAGTTCAGTTCGGTTCAGCTCCTATAAATTCAGTTCAGCTCAGCTCCTATAAGTTTAATTCAGTTCAGCTCCTATAAGTTTAATTCAGTTCAGCTCCTATAAGTTCAGTTCAGTTCAGTTCAGCTCTTATAAGTTCAGTTTAGAAAAATTCAATACTTACAAATTAAGTTCAGAAAAGTTATACGGAATATATTATTTATGAAAACCGATATAAAAACATTTGACATTAATTATTGGAATGACATTTGGTCAATTGAAAAAAAGATGGGTGTTAAAAAATATGCCCCGACTGTCACAAAAGTATCAAATGTCTATTATTGTTTATACATTCACACTCCATAATTTTATAAGGATGCATACTCTTGGAATACCTATTATACAACATGACGTGAATATTCAAGGAACGGTAGATTTGGTCATATTTGATGATAAGCGGAAAAAAGCCATGTTCAAGGTACGAAACAAGATAGTAAAAAAAATTTGGCGAGGCAATGGATTCGTTGTTACGAGTGATAGTGAAGATGAAGAAGAAAGTGATGCGGAAGATAATGATATGGAAATAGATGGTTAGAAAACGATGTAATATGTGATTTATTTTTTTATCGTAATGTAAACGTAGTAATCTATTTGATCAAACCAATGTACATAAATCGGAATTACGTTATTATCTTACCTTATGTTTTAGAGTATATATTTTTGTTATGACATCCCTTTCCAAAAGATAAAGATACAGATAAAGATGATGTAAACATAGTAATCTATTTGAACAAACCAATGTATATAAATCGGAATTATGTTATTATCTTACCTTATGTAATAAAGTTCAGTTTAGTAAATTTTAGATTCTATAAATTCTATTCAATTAAGTAAAATTAAGTTCAGAAAAGTTCAGCTCCTATAAGTTTAGTTCATAAAAGTTCAGCAAAACTCAGCCCAAAAGAACAGGGCCTAAGTCTGATTCACCATATACTCTACTCTTACCAGATTACATGATTCTAATAAACCTCCTACGTGGTTGTACAAAGAGTATTCAAAAGCAAATACAAGTGTTGTGAGTTACTCAATTAGTGAGAAATCTAGAACTAATCCAAACACGTTATCAAACCGATCGATCATCGACATCCAAAACTATCCCTTAATCTCCCAATTACAATATCATGGCTATTTTATCCCAAATCCCTTTAGATATAGGCTAACAACAATGAATTAATAATTAATTGAGAACCCAACTTATCATGAACTAAATTCAAAACAAACAAGGTTTAATTGACAAGAAGATGTGAACTTTAGATTCAATAGAGATGGGGGACATTAATATAATAGTTAACAACTATACATAAGAGAATCCTCCTTTTGATAGACAAGTTAAGATGAATCAGCATACAAAACTCATTCACAAGTTTTTACTAAGGTAGTAATTTTAAACACTCAAATTCAACGACTAATAACAATATGATTAATGTAATCCAACAAGTTGGCCAACCATGCAAGACAAACGTTAATCAAAGCATTAAACAAGAGGTTTAACAATAAAAAGGGTACTGAGAAAGACTAGATATCTAACGATGATAAAGATGATAATTTTGTTGATTTAGATCAAGGAAATGATATTGATTTCCAATTACAATTAGCACAAAACCCTATCATAAAAAAATTTGTCCAACAAGTTGTAAAACCAATGATAGATACGAGGTTTATGGTCCACGAAAATAGGAAAAATAGGGATTCGAAGCTGTGAAGAAAAATAGGGCAGCCCACATGCGCCGTGCGCACGGTGCACCAGTGTGTACAGTAAGCATTGAAGCATTGATGCTGCCCGTGGACTCTTTCTTCACCTACTTTGCCTTTTCAATTCATCGACTTACTTCATTTTGGGTTCAGCTAAAAGTATGAATGGTAGACTACATCTTCATCCCGGCTCTCAGCACCCAAAACCGATAAGGTTGGAAAGTTGACATTTTTCGATCCCAAACCCAAATATTTCCCCTAAACACCTACTAAACTACCACAAAGTACGGCTTATATATCAAATTCCCCCACGCTAAACTTTAGTCAGCCCCATGGAAGCATAATCATTAACACTATTGGAATTTGAAGGAGAAAGTTTCGGGATATATTGAAGTTGTATTATTGATTCTTTCGTAGGTTCCAACCATTACAATAGCTCTATATTTATAGTACTCTAATATATCTAGACATGATCATAATATCTTCTAATAAATTTAACATGATAACTTATTCCATAATCTTGATATTATTGCAATCACGGTATCTTACAATATCGTAATCTTCTCTAACAAACACCTTGAGGTTCTCAAGTGAAGCATAAAGAAGCTCAATTCAATCAAGTACAAAAATTCTTCACTTCCATCAGACCTCCTAATTTCTTAGCTTAAAACAACACAACTGATCCACAGAGCCCTTGAAAAACATTATATCTTCCTCTTATGACTCCATCAATGTAATACATGGCCATCATCAATAAAGAACCATAACCAAATCATGAATAACTAACCACAAAAACTTTTAAATTACTCACCTTTCCTTACTTCTCTTCTTCCTTATATCTTCCTTCAAACTAGAAATGTTCTTAAGCCTCCTCTTCTTAACGTCTCCACTCACAAATCAACTCCTTTCTTCTAACTTATCCTCTTTATATCACCCCTTGTTACTCCAGACAATGACAATATAAGGCTACCATGGCATTAACAAGTCCTAAAAACAATAATAGGTGTCCACAAAGTAACAACACATCTCCTAATACCAAGTGTACCAAGCGTCATCAAAGTGTAAACCTCCAAATTCCAATGACTCCTATTCTCACATGCGAAATTTCAGCACAAGGTATGGTGGGCATGTGACTATCCACGCGTCAAGCCCACACAAGCTTTGCATAGCCTACAGGATTTCACGGAAGGGGGAGTACTAAGGTATAAGAACCTATTAATTGGCTTCAACCATTAGCTTTGGCTCAGATGGTTCTCTAACAATTAACGTACATTTATAACTTAAAGAACAACTTTATGTGCTCAAAAACACTTGTGATTTGATTAAATTTTTTATTCTTTTAAACTTTAAGCCAGCGCAGAGGCAACCACTCCAATCAAGGCACAAAGTGAAATTTGCAACAACTCTGAGCATAAATACTGACAAGAACTTTCAACTTACCTGAAAGCTAAATATGAACTGTCTAGCCTTTTTGCGCACTTGGCCATTAGGGTGAGACTGGAGTTTCTCATACATGATGCGGGCTTCTTCTGTCCTGCACAACAAACCTAGAACAATTTTAACTATGAACTGATTCACAAATATGCAAAATCTGCTGTCATATTCAACAGGCGACTATCATTTTTAACCAAGCTACATTTTCAGACAAATCTATCAGTAGGACAGTGACGACCAAAGTTACTTGGAAAAGCCCATTAGAGAACTACCTCAGCCCGAAACATACGAATGCTTCTCCACAGCTTATCATCAGCTTATCTGGGTTAGGTCATTTGGATCGGACCAATATTGTCAGGTATGCTTACAGCTAAAGGAATTTGGTGAGCTGTAGCATCTACTTAAAGATCTTACGTTCAATAACAGTTTCTTGGTGCCTAAATGGTCAACCCTGTGTCCTCTCACCTTATGACTAACCCCCAAACAAATTAATAACTTTGAGTTAGGGATTATCTTTGAGTGAAAGTGTGAAACAGTACAAAAAATTTACAATATAAAAGCACAGCTTATTACATGCATTCAAGAGGATTGTGCAAAATACTGAATCAGGGCCTCGCCACTGAATTCAGAACCGAGTTATAAGGGTTTTTTACAGCGATCACGTTTTGAGGCATTATAGGCCGCATTTGTGGAGCAAATTTCAAGATCAGGCCATGAAGTAGCCCGAATCGGATATGAAGAATTAAAACGATATTTAATACTGTGGCTGTGTGACAGCTGGGGCATGCCTTCATAATTCAACCCAGCCTTGGCTTGGAAAATGAAGAAGTTAAGAAAGAATCATCGCTCAGACTTAAAGACGTGGGCAAGTGAGCTGCAACCTCAAGTGTCAACAAAGACAAAGTATACTGGCATCAACTTTGTCCAAAATATATGTTTTCAGAGAAACAAATTAATTTTTTCCTAATTCTAGACATACTAACACGTGAATACCCTCTCCTCTTTTTCGCATGTACAGGCCATCATTTCATTCATTTGTCATAGATAGAAAGTGGAATACAGAAACTTTCATGTAGCAATTGGCAGTCACAGCTACACTAGTGATTGAGTCCAACTATGATAGAGAGTTAGCCAAACCCAAAACGATATAAGATGTCCAGGGGGAAATTATAGCTAGAAAACTTTCACAATCAAGAATAGTTTTAACTTTCCACACTTGTTGATAGATATGCTTTGAGGATCTACAGGGTCTGCTTGTCGTGTATAGTGAGTCCATGCAACCAAATAAATTTTCACTTTTAGCTAAACTACCAATTTTTGGTTGCACCATCCAGTTTTATACTTTAACTCAAGCTGGCGACCATAATGAAAATAATGGCTTCTCAGTCGTTTGTCCAATAAGGCAGTTAGATGGACGTTCTTCACTGTAGATTTCAATTATGTCTGAACAAGCCCTGTTTCTGATTCTACATAATTCGCTCATCTCTAACACAATGGCCACAGTTCCATTTTCGTTTGTCCTACAATGATACGCCATCATCTATGTTTACGAAGAATCAAAGAGCAGTACTCCTGTGGGCTAAAAGCTATGTTACTCGGAAACGGCAGAGAAGTATCGTATCCGATACGTATCGGCGTATCGGATACTTTATTTTGAAATTTAAGCGACACCGGGATACGGTCAAGCAAGTATCTTGACCGGTATTCGAGACACGGATACGACACGTAGTGGGTATAAGGCAGGTAGAAAGACCAATTAATTCACAAAATTAATTTACTTTTCTTTTTTATTTTCATTTGGTAAAAGTAACTGGCTGACATATTTGCATTTGCCAATGTTAAACATGCCTCCACTTGACACTTGTACTCCACTAATTATACTTTTTAAATTTACTAATTATAAAAAAGAAAAAGGCACCACTCCTTGGGAAACCCTAAAAATGAATTAACCCTTCAACTCTATTATTACGGCCGTCATCTATTTCAACTCTACCGTCTAGCATATGGCATTGTTCTGTACTTCTATTACACCGTCTAGCATTTCAACCCCCAAAAAAACCAATGACCTTCCCTTCTGAATCCAAAAATGGCCATTGGAAAAAGAGTTAAAACAAGCAAGTATCGTTGCTTTTGAGTCCTTCATCTTCCAGGTAAGTCGTCATTTTTCCATCTTTTGCGTGCGTGCCTTTTCACTGTCGTCGACGTATCGGTATCGTATCCATAATCAACGTATCTAGTACGTATCCCGTATCGTATCCTATCGATACGGAAAACGCCACCTATCTGACGTGTCGGAGTATCGCAGGCTAAAAGGAGCAAACTGCAAATTTTAATTATAAACTACTGTAGAAGGGCATCATCCCTTTGGTTTATTTTTGTACATGGGCATCAACCCTGTTGGTGGATGTTGCTAGAAATCTTATACTACTTTTAGAAAAAGGATTGTCATTTGTTTAACTCACATGGCCAGTTCTTTTGTGAGCTAAGTTTGTGTCACTGTCAAAGCAAGACAAATGAAATAACTGTACCTGCTAAGCGAATCTAGGCAAATTGACCATTGCAAAGCAGCTAAGCCATGAAGCTCGGTCTGAAAAACGCAATTTAAAAGAATATATATATATTAGCAAGTGCCTACATAGATATTCACGCAATCTCACATGGGGTATGAATATGGCACCAAGCCACCATGTAAACACTGATGTTACAAATTGAGGATGCATAATGATAAGAGTAGAAAAGTCAACAAGATTCACAACGGTATTGTTAATATCCTAATGTAAAAGAACTCTCATCACCGAGATGAGATTCATAATCAAAATCGCTGCTCAATAGGATGGCCACGCAATTGAAATATCATTAATGTAGTTCATAACGGTACCTGAAAGGGCAAGTTATCCATAACTTTTTGGTAGTACGGTAGTGCATCGTTCAGCCTTCCTCCATCCATCAGAGTGTCACCGTCATCCACCGCCTAAATGACTATACAATAGTATTAGAGTTTCAAAAAACAAAATACTTCAGGGAACTACACCAAATTCTAGCATTAAATATTTACTCAGCCATTAACATTTACTGAACATCAGTGTAATCATCTCTGAGAATACCTTCTTACATTCTGCTTTTAGCTTAGGATCCACATTTAGTCCAATCTTACGCTTATAAGCAGCAAGTAATTGCCTCGATTTAGCTTCTTTAGCAGATCTATCTTCCGCTGTCGCAAGTGCTTCACCAGGACGAATAGTCCTACCACCACCAAACTGAAAACACATATTCGTTCTTCATGATCAGAGAGATATTGAAGCAACTGGCCTTTAGATAATCATGTCAAACAAACAGAACATTTTTGGGATAGGCAAGAAAACAAACAGCAACAGCAGCACTACCACCACCACCAACAACAACAACAACTAAAGCCTTACTCCCTAAATGGTTAGGGGTTGGCCGACATGAATCATCAGTCGAAACCATTAATGATGGGTAAAACAATGAGCAGAAAGATAGAAAATGAATATAACAAAAACATAAAAGTAGTCGACGTACACCTAGGAGCCAGAAAATTGTACAAAACAATAAAATAAATAAGTAAATATTGGTAATAAAAATGAATAAACGAATCATTATAATATCAAAAAATGAAGTACTTACAGAACTCAGTAAAACGATACTAAAGTGATAACAAACATATAATCCAAAAAATAAAATAAAAGCAAAGCAAATACGGTATAAGATACTAAAAATGATAACAAAAAAGAACACTAAGGTGAAATAAAAAAAATGGAGATATAAGCCCGACAATAATAATCCACTAAGAAAAGATAAGATCCTCTCCATCATTTACCACAGTTTCTATTCACAGTTCCACACAATCCTCTCTAATTTCATATTTTGATCCTAGGAAGCTTATTCATCATTTTCAAGCATCATTATCCATGTTTTGTTGGTTTTTTCCAACCTCTCCTAATATGACTTTTTACCCATTCCACATACTTTATACACAGGGGATCATTCGATCATCGTCTGCCATGGATGGATCATTTCAAACGATTCTCCCCCATCTTACCTTCAATAAGTGTAACTCCTAAATCTCCCTAATCCCTCATTTCTTAATTTATCTTCCTTGTACCCCCACACATCCACCATAACATACGCATCTACGCGACATTCATTTACTAAACAAAACACGCTCTATTACAGCCTAAGACTCGGATCCATATATAAAAGGACTCATTGGAATACGATCGAATTTAACCTTCAATCTATAAGGCATGTGGGGATGAACAAAAATTCTCCAAATTTGAGCAACCGTGTAATCACCCATTTCTAGGATAATTTAGAGACAATTGTACCTTGGTACACAGGAAGTTTGAGATATAAATAATCCAGTTACAAACGTTTTGTAACCAGGGCACCAACGCGTTGGCCAATTATGCAGGATCTCATATTCATCCAATTTATTGCAATTAATACAATATTTGATATTAGCATCCTCAAAATTTTACTTGAACTAGCAAATACTATATCTATGCCATTTATTTAGTCCATGTTTAACTTTGATGATTAATCAATGTTGCTGTTATTTTCGCGTAAAATTGGTAACATGAAAGTAGATGTTTCGATAGATCAAACAAGACAAATTCTACATTGTCTAGACATATTTGGAAATTAATGGTCAAAGTGACATCAGTTGATCACTAAAAGTTAATTTAAGATGATCAACTAGGGATATAGTCATATACTCCCTCCGTAATACATGATAGTCTTATTTCTTTTTGCACGTAGTTTAGGAGAGCATCCCCCTTACTACTAAAAGAATAAAATTATCTCAATGTTTTCCCGCTTATTTTGTAGACACACATAAATGAGTCAATCCTTTGGATGACAAACTTGGTAAATATTGGGTCATAATTTGGACTCTACTACATGACATTACGTAATCTACTCCTCTACCACTCTTCAAAATTGGCAATATAATTAATAATTCACATGACACGTTATATTTTTTTAAGAAACAACTAACAACTTCAATAAGTAAACAATAATCTCCAAAATTGTCTATACGTAAACCTTGAATGATTCCATCGCAAATTTCCGCCGAGTTAAAGAAATGAAAGAGGTTGAGATGGACGATGTAATTGACTTTTTTTTTCTTAAGACTTAAAATATGAAGCCACCTCTATTTTAATCGGTCGTGAGCGATTTTTTAAGTTAAGACGGTCTTAAATAGGAATTTGTAATTTGTTATACGTAGTCCCTCCGTTGCAGTCATTTGTTTACCCTTTTTATTCTTTGTGTGATATTTTTAAGGGTTATTTAATAAGAATAATCTACCCTATGCCTCTCCCTCTCATTTTAATCTATCCTATGTTTTAACTCATATTAATCTAAGCTATGCAATCATTTATCTTTAAATGAACTTCGCCTAATTTTAACTTGTTAAAACTTAAAACCGGTAAAGCTACAAGTCACAAGGATGTGGACCATATTCTTTTGTTCTTCTTCTTCTTCACTGCTATATGTACTAATTCATCTATGGTTTCATCTTCTTTCTAAATTCTAATCTTCAACTTTTTCCCAAATTAAAAACACAAAATCAGAAAATCATACTTCCTTAATCACTCCAATCCCAATTTCACCATCGAACAACCCAGAAAATCCACTTATCAAATAATCACAAATCAAACTCAATTCTCCTTCACCACAAATAAAACTCAATTTTCCTTCAATCTTACGTAGATAATCAGTAATACGATTCTCCATGTTGATAGCGTCTTAAGGTTTCTGGACTTGAGGACGCCATTGTTGTTGTTATTGAAGGTTGTTGCTTATTTTCACACAATAAATATAGCCTCCAAAATTCCAAAATTCTGGGTTTATTATTGAAAAGTTGGGTTCACCCGGCCCTCTTCGTCAAGGACAATCTCCCACCCCTAAATTTATCTCACTCGCCTAAAAATTTACGGCAACAACAAGATTACCTCTCAAAACCCCAAAAAAAAATTATCAACAATTACGACATTTGGGTGTAATTTTTGAGAGGACTTAATGAAAGATTCAAACTTTGATGATTGGAACCCGAAATTGGGTTAATTATTTTAGATTTATTTTTAATAATTGTAACCAGAATTTGGGTTTATTGTTGAAAAATAATGGTGTGGTGGTGGTATGGGGGGGCGTGGTGCTTAGTGATTGATGATGATTATGAAAAGGAGAAAGGTAAGGGATGGACTATGGAGTACATGTTACTACTCTATTTAATGATTTTAGCTTTTTTTTTTTTAATTGCGTGACCTGACAAACAAGTAGTCGGTAACCGGGTGCATTTAAAGATAAATGATTGCATAGCTTAGATTAATATGAGTTAAAACATAGGATAGATTAAAATGAGAGGGAGAGGCATAGGATAGATTATTCCCATTAAATAACCCTATTTTTAATCAAAGCTAAATGAATGAATGAGACGAAGGGAGTATATTGTGACATTTGTTAAATTTTCTTTTGTAAGGTCTCTTATTCTAAAAGTTTGAAAAATATGATATAAAAATATTGCTTATTCATGACTAACGGTTAAATTCGCCTTAATTTTTGGATGTATTAAGTCAAAATATGAATAAGAAAGTTTACTACAAATACATATTTAATCTGATTTGATTTAAATCTTGCACGATTTATGCCTTTAGCGAGTTTAATGATATCATAACATTTATTTTCTAAAATAGAGTTAAAACAGTAATCTAAGTAAAATCTATTAATTTATTCGGATTAAACGTGGTGAACTTTCTATTTTATTTCTCCTAATACCAAACATTATAAAAATATGAACCCTCAACAAGTCAAAAACGAGCTAAAACCAATAATTTAAAAGCAGATATCTCTAACATTCATATCTAAAAAAAATTGTGCAGTAGCATGGGATCAATACTATATAAAATAACTAAATAATACGAGTGAGTGAAACATTTAAAACTAACACCCTATGCATAACATACGACCCTGCTAATTCCACCACCCATAGCCACAAACCCCAAAACTTCAAGAGTACCTCCCACCACCTCTACCAACCGCAATTCACCAACATTTTGTCCTTAACATCTCCACCACCACAACTGGCCTTACCCCACGACCCTACTCCCTCCCTCCCTCTTCTTCTCTCTCTCTCTCTCTCACTTGTTTGATCGGTTATGGGTATGAAGGGACACAGTGGTCAAGATTTGGCTAGGGGGGAGACGACTAGTGGAGGAGGCATGTTTGGTCAAATATGGGGGAGAACGGGATTCAACTTGAGAGGCCGTAGAGGTGACTCTCTCGTTGATCTATGTGGTCGTGGACTCGTCGGTGGTCGGGGAGGTGATTTCGTTGGTCTTGGGTGGTTTGAAGGTGGTTGTCATGTCAGCCTAGTGGTTAGCCAGAGCTGTGTCACTTGCGTAGGTGGTTTGGTAGGTTGTGAGGAAGTGACGGGGTATTGGGGTTGAGTTAATTATATAATTAGTGGGATTTAAACTAAAGGTTAATCTTGGTATCTTGTGTAATTGTGAAAAAGTTCTAAGGACAAACTAGTAATAAATTTACCAAATAAGGAAAGAAAAGAAATGGGAACATCAAAACAATACACCCCAAAAGGAAAGTGTGAACATCCTTCCATTACGGAGGAAGTAGGTAGTAATTTTGAACCGTCTCTGCAAAGATCTAACTAATTTGGAGTAAGACTGAATAGATGGTTGCCTTCCCAGACCTACGACCTGCGAACCCAACTGTTTGCTAATGTTATGTCATAGCAAGCTCAAAGTTAAGGTTTCCTAAAACACACACTGTAATTTACCCCTAAGCAGCATCAGTATATTTGATTTCAATATGGCCAGAAATACATCTCCAAGCATATGAACTACGACCCGTCTCAACTCTCATGCCTAGGAGCCTTGTTAAAGGTGGTGCACTAATGTTAGTAACGTCCTCTTTACAAAACTCCGATACAAGAAATGAATTCCATTCAGTAAACTCACACATGCAAAAAAACACTGAACCACCACCACTGAGAATCCTGAAAATGTGGCGTCTAAGGACGTAAAATGCATACAGCTTACCCCTACCCTAGCTAGTAGACAGGCAGTTTCCCAGAAAACAACGATGAAAAGAAAAGAAAAAAAACTTTCAAAACAAGAGGGTTGCATAAAGAATCATCGGCTAATTACTTCAGCTAGCTAAAAAAAGTAACTCTTAAAAACTGAAGACAAAACCTTGCGGAATAGAATAAAATTTGAGCACATTTAATCATAATTAAACAGTGAAGCATACTCATACCGTTTCAGAGATGTTGCTGGGTCTGGGAAACATGCCCCATGTCGACACCTTAGGCTTGTAAAGATCTGAACTTTCTTCTGAAAGGTTTTCAGTTTTCGGGGATGTTACATTTCCAAACCTGCTAGCATCTCCCACTATAATTTCCACCTCTTGCAAGTCACCTTCTGGAAATGGGTCCATGACTGGGACCAGACCAGCTGGTAGTTCCCTGCCACTCTTCTTGTCTGCAAAACTGAGACCAACAAAGTCGATGCTGGAAATCTTCATATCTTCTTTTTTGCTAGTATTCTTCTCAATAGTTCTGTCACCCGTGTTGCTTGAAACTCCTCCCATTGATCCTAGAAACCAAACATCCTGTGCCTTTCAGTTTAGTTCCATTGGAACTTCAGTTCTTCACTCAAATATATATAGCAAGATGATGGTCAACCAACACACCTGCCAAGTTGAAATTACCCTGACTGCGGCTGCTGCTATCAAGAACTTCTTTATTCTTCTTGTACTCCGATGCTTTCCCCATTGCAATCCTAACAGCATCTGGAACTTCCGCAGCTCCACCACCTACATCCCTCATATTTGAATACCAACCAAATGTTACATCGATTCCTTAATTTAGGACCATACCCGTCTCCCACACAAAACTCAAGGATATGGATGTGAAATCCACCACCTACCCTTATCAATCAGATACTTCATTTTGATGCAAAAGGGGAAGGCCAAATGAGAAAACCAGTCAAATACGCTACGCTTGTAAAAAAAAATAGCGTTTGATGTTTGATGATTTTAAGCATTATTTCGAAGGAATGGAGTATCTCTTAATTTCAATATAAAAAAAGACTAAATCATTTTATAAATATGCTTGTGTTGTGAAGACATGTCTCCGTATAAGTATCCTCATTTTAAGATAAAGTGCATGTGTCTTAAGGGTTTAGTCATGTTCTTTGATACTTGGACATGTAACCATGTCTAACTTCCGTGCCTAGAGTCCTAGACCAGGCAGAACTGACCAACTCAGTCCAAATAACCTGAGCCAAGACCCATATTAAACCCAGACAAAACAGCCTGAACATGACTTGAACCCCAAATGGATCCATCTAACTCCTAATCAATATGTAATGGCTAATATAACCCAATACGAAATGGCTGATGTGAAACCGACCCACCTACAAGAATATAAAAATGGCCTGATCCCAAATTAACACTAAATGATAAATTTGAAAGTTGTATGGACAAATATACATTAGATGTAACAAAAACCTTAATACACTCGATGACACAACCTGAATTGACCCGACTCACCCGAATCCTGGTTCATAACCTCCCCAAATGACGCAATCTGAATTAACATGAAGCCAAACTAACCCAACAATATTAAACCCGAAAGCGACCCAAGAAACCTACGGATAGAGCTGAAGAGTGAAGACTGTACATACCAGGCAGTTGATCTCTCTCCTTATAAGCTTCGTTGTCGTTGACCTTTCGTTTATTCAGTTTATGCTCTGCGGCTTTTTCCATGGCAATCCTTATTGTATCAGAAACCTCTTCCTTTCCACGATCGTTTTCCTCTGAAAAGAAGCACAAACTTATCATTATACCTAACTAATATTACAAGTATTTTGAGAAGTTAAATAGCTCATTCAACCTAGCAAATCCTTAGACTCGACTTGCCTGATTTACTGATTGGTATTCCTGCATTCTTTTGGTACTCTCGTTCCTTCTCCATTGCTGCTGCAACAACATCAAGGGTCTCCTCTTTTCCAACATCCCCACCCCCTAGAATCAATGCACCAATACATTAAGAGCCACGGGACAGACAATTTACAATGGTTCGGAAAATAGACATAATTCACATATTCAACATTTGGATACGAATAGGGCACAGTCTGTGAATGTCTGATACCGGGCAACGTTTTCGCTGTGCATGGTAATTGAGGGCATTCATTCTACAGTGATAGGAATTACATGAAAACATAAGGATGCTTCCATTTTACTCTTATTTGTTTACGATTTCCATATTAAGGCGTCTCATTCATTTGTTTACCCTTCTATATTGAATTTAAGATGTTTTTCTTTGAGTAAATTGAACAACTATTGTCCACTTGTCATCCCCTTAGAGAAAACCACAAATGGTCCCCAACTCATTCCTTGGTCTTTGTGCCAAAAACAAACGTAAACAAATGACCGGGGCGGAGGGAGTACATCTTAGGAGAGTCATAGTAATGCTATGGTTACAAGTCTTACAACTAAATCAACTCACTACATATATCAATTATCGAGTATTTTAATAAAAGCCAAACAAATGAACGGGACGCGCTAAAGAATTCAATGACCGAACAACGTTAATTAAAATAAGTACCTGCTAAAAACTGATTGTCTCCAAGAACATCCTTTGATTCTCCATTATTATTAATAATAATAATTGGGTCAACTTGATTGGAGATGAGTGATTTTTTATACTTTTGAGCTCTTTCAAAAGCAAGCTTAATTCTATCACTACCTTCGGGTAGAGAATCTTGCTTAGAACTGTCCACACAAAATGCAACCTTGATTCTGCGGTTTGCGGGGAACAAACCACTGGATTTGGTGGTGTGCAGAGAACTAATCCATGAAGTTTGGCTGAGGGAGCTCATGGCTGCTGTTTTTTCGGACCTCTACTTCTCAACCATTTTATTTTATTTAGACTAATAATAATTATAGGGATGTCATTGGGTCGAATATGAGCGAATACCTTTCCGCACCCATCCCAATTGGGATAGGGTTGGGTAGAATCTTAGCGGGTGGTGGGGTTTCGCCATGGGTAATATAGTGTAATTTCACCCTACTTTTCCACCTTTTTGCCTTGTTTTGCTTGTCTTTAACGCTCCCTAAGAGCGTTTCTATGTATTTTACCTTCTTCTAGCATATTTCTCGCTTTTATCGTGTTTTTGTAGGTAAACCGTCATTTGGGGCGATATCTATCCAATTTTGATCGACAAAAGAGAAGGTACATCACACTGAGAGCCCACGGCATGTCCTAGGGGACCCCACATACCATTGGGGGCCTACTTGGCGTACCCGAGTCATCCCGAGTCAAGGCGAGCTAAACCGAGAGAAGTTGACAAAGTTATATCAAGGGAACAAGTAGGAAAGACCTTTCACGGGCGTGAAGTACATCACACGGTCGTGAGATTCCTTCCAAAGAATGATGATTTTCGTGAAACACAGCTCACGGTCGTAAAACACAGCTCGCGGTCGTGAAACTCAGCTCGCGGTCGTAAAACACAGCTCGCGGTCGTGAAACACAGCTCACGGTCGTGAAACATGTTTCACGGTCGTGACTTAGTTGGGAATTTTGGACCTGCTACTACCACATATCTCACGACCGTGACTTGCATCTCACGGTCGTGAAACCCTTTTCACGGTCGTGAGACACCTTTTGAAGCAGGAGCTAGGGGAGTAACCTTCTTTGAGAGTCCAGTTCAGGCAACAACCAACCAGCACAGTCATGTTCAGGCCAGAGCAAACCAAGTCCAAACAACAGAGCTTTCAGAAACAACCAAAGCCAACCATGCCCAAGCAACACATACCCCAACAACAACACCTTCAAGAGTTCATGATCAAGCAACAACAGCATCAACACAAGCAATGCCAACCAGAGCAACAAGGTCCAAAACCACCCAAAACCAGAGGAATCCTACAGACATCAGTACAAGTTCCAGGCCACATATCCTACAGCAATTGTCCAAGCAAGGGCTCCAACTTCTTTTCCCATCTAGTTGAGGTTCTTAGCTACAAAATAGTCCAGGACAAATTCTCCTAATTGTCCTTGGAAGTTCAAGAAAAACAGCCCACAAATTAGTCAGTCACTCTGAGAGCCAGGCAGGTTTCAAGACCAATGGATGAGCAAAGGCATCTTACTTTTGTGTGACCCTTAGTAGTATTAATAAGGACGTTGGAAGGACCCTAGAAGTTCCTATCAAGGTTCCATTTGAAGCACCAGACAGCCAAGACAACCCCCAAAGAAAACTGCTCAAACAATGCCATTTCAGGAAAGGGACAAGCTTACTTTTCAGTTGCTTTTTCTGAAGTAGTTGCAGTATGTTTTGCTCGTCTTATTAGTAGACTTTTGTATCTGACTTGTTGTTATTTCAAGGTTCATTTTAAGCCCTTAGATGTAGCCTTATGTTGTATGGTGGAGATCTTTTGTAATGCTCTATATAAAGAGCCTTTTGCTTTATAAGAAACTCAGAATGCTTGAATGAAAAATCAAAGTTCTTACTCTATCATTTGTTAACCTGTGCCGGTCTTGGTTTGCTTAATCCCTCAACAAACTTGTGCTAGTCTTAGTTTGTTGGCCTAAGCTTGACTCATTCACTTGCGCTAGCCTTAGTGAGTGAGTTTTGCTTAGGATTCACTGCATTTGAGACTGTCTGTGCTTGCCTTGACAGTGTTGAATACAGGGTTGCCTATCTTGTTTATCTCTTTGTGTTGTTTGCCTTCTATTATTGTCTTAACCCCTAGTTTGGTGCATCAAATTGGTCATCAGAGCTTAGGTTTATTTCTACTGCGAGTTCATCTAACCAAACTACATTCAAAAATACAAAAAAATAGCCCAATGAGTGAAGAGAGATTGGCAGGAGTAGAAGCAAGGATGGAGGACCTGGCTGGGGCTGTAACCACCCTAACCAGAGCCCTGGATCAGGTAATAGGC
This sequence comes from Heliosperma pusillum, assembly GCA_022085475.1. Classification (NCBI taxonomy): domain Eukaryota; kingdom Viridiplantae; phylum Streptophyta; class Magnoliopsida; order Caryophyllales; family Caryophyllaceae; genus Heliosperma; species Heliosperma pusillum. The sequence goes on from JAIUZE010074944.1 coordinate 64,838, forward strand.
AACCAGTTGTTTGGTGGAGGAAGAGGCAGAGGTAGAGGGAGAGGCCTAGGTCCACCAGGAGGCAGGGTCAGACCACCTGAAGAGGAGGAACCTTCAGACTCAGATGAATCCACAAGGAGCAGAGCTTCAGGGCATGGCCTCACTGATAAACACCTCAAGGTAGACATTCCTGAGTTTTCTGGTAGCTTAAACCCTGATGATTTGTTAGAATGGCTTAGGGATATAGAGAGAGTCTTTGAATATAAAGGGTACAATGATGCTAAAGCCTTTAAAGTAGCTATTCTGAAACTGAAAGGGTATGCTTCCCTGTGGTATGAGATTATGAAGAGTCTAAGGGCTAGGGAGGGTAAGGAGCCCATCAAATCTTGGTCTAAGTTAAAAAAAGAAAATGTTGGATAAATTTGTTGCTAAGGATTATACTCAGGACTTATTCATCAAATTGTCTAAACTAAAACAAAATGAAAAGTCTGTTGAGTCATATCTAAGAGAATTTGAGCAGCTTACCCTTCAATGTAACATTACAGAGAAACCTGAACAAATGATTGTTAGATTCCTAGAAGGTCTAAACCATAGCATTGCTAACAAGGTTAGGATGCAGCTCCTGTGGTCCTTTGAGGATGTGGTTAACCTGTCCCTTAGAGTTGAGAAAATGGGAAAAGAAATGACAAAACCTTTCACCAAACCTGTTGTGCCTAAACCTTATACTGGGATCAGAATTGGGGAGGGTCTTAGGACCCCTGTAACTGCTAATAGGAACCCCTTGGACAAGGGTAAGGCCCCTGTGGGACAACAACCTACCCTCACTCCTTCAGAAGAGAAAAGAAAATGCTATCAGTGTCAAGGTTATGGCCATTTTAAGAGGGACTGTCCTTCAAGAAGAGCCTTGACTGCAGTAGAAGTCATGGAGTGGGAGAAAGAAGGGCTCATTGAGTATGAGCAGGAGGAGGAAATAGGAGAACAGGAAGAGGAAAGTGATGCTCCTTTGGTAGTAGCCCCACCAGACACTGGTCACAGTCTTGTTCTTTGGAGGGTTATGCATTCCCAGCATCAACCTCTAGAGGAAGACCAGAGATCTTTAATCTTCAGGAGCAGGTGTACTATTCAAGAGAGGGTCTGCAATGTGATCATAGATGGAGGTAGCTGTACAAATGTAGCCTCAGTTACCCTGGTTAACAAGCTTGGCTTGGAGACCCCACCCCCACCCAAATCCTTATAAACTCAGATGGTTGAACAAGGGTGCTGAAGTAAGGGTGGATCAACAATGCTTAGTATCTTTCTCTATTGGAGGTACCTACAAGGATGAGGTGAATTGTGATGTAGTGCATATGGATGCATGCCATTTACTGCTAGGGAGACCATGGGAGTTTGACAAAGATGCCCTGCACAAAGGGAAGAGCAATGTATACACTTTCAGGCATGGGAGTCAGAGGATAGTCCTTACACCTTTGCCTCCCAACACCAGAGACTATGGTAGTCCTAGAACCAGTGGGTCCAAGGAGGTTCTCTTCCTCACAGAGGCAGCCATGCTCAGAGAAGTGCAAAAAGAGCAACCTGTGTATTTCCTCTTGTCCAAACAGGTTGAAGAACCAGCTGAGGTTCCCCCATAAGTAAAAGACCTGATCAATGAACATGAGGATGAATTTCCAGAGGAACTACCCTCAGGACTCCCTCCTCTAAGGGGCATAGAACACCAGATAGATCTCATTCCAGGTGCCATGCTGCCTAACAGGCCAGCATACAGGAGTGATCCCAAGTTCACACAAGAATTGCAGAGGCAGGTGGAGGAGCTAATGTCCAAAGGCTTTGTCAGGGAATCTCTGAGCCCTTGTGCAGTGCCTGCCCTCCTAGTCCCTAAGAAAGATGGTTCATGGAGGATGTGTATTGACAGTAGGGCCATCAACAATATCACTGTCAAATACAGATTCCCCATTCCAAGGTTGGATGACATGCTGGATGAGTTAAGTGGAGCCAGGCTATTTTCCAAGATAGATCTGAGGCAAGGTTACCACCAGGTGAGAATCAGGGAGGGGGATGAATGGAAAACAGCATTTAAAACCAAGCATGGGCTTTATGAATGGCTGGTGATGCCATTTGGTCTCTCCAATGCTCCTAGCACATTCATGAGACTTATGACTGAAGTTCTGCAGCCCTTTATAGGCCATTTCATTGTGGTATATTTTGATGATATCCTGGTCTATAGCAAGGGCAAGTCTGAGCATTTGAACCATTTAAAAATATTGTTTATGAAACTGAGGGAGCGTAAGCTCTTTGGGAAAATGGAGAAGTGTACATTCATGACTGAGGAGGTCAAGTTCTTAGGGTATGTCATCTCTGCCAGGGGCATATCTGTAGATCAGGAGAAGATTGCAGCCATCAAGTCTTGGCCTACTCCCAAGAATATCACTGAGGTCAGGGGCTTCCATGGCCTTGCCTTCTTCTATAGAAGATTCATTCAGGGGTTCAACACCATCATGGTGCCTGTAACAGAAGGGATGAAAAAAGGTGAGTTCAGGTGGACTGAGCAAGCACAAGCAGCCTTTGAGCTCATCAAGAAGAAGCTATGTGAGGCACCCATACTAGCTCTGCCTGACTTTGATCAACTGTTTGAGGTGGAGTGTGATGCAAGTGGGGTGGAAATTGGAGCAGTGCTCATTCAAGGCAGGAATCCTGTGGCCTTTTTCAGTGAGAAACTCAATGGGGCTAAGCTCAATTACTCCACATATGACAAGGAGTTTTATGCCTTGGTGAGAGCCCTCATGTACTTGAGCCATTATCTCAAGCCCAAGCCTTTTGTACTTCACTCTGACCATGAGGCCCTGAAATACATAAATGGCCAACACAAGCTCAGTGCCAGACATACAAAATGGGTTGAGTACCTCCAGTCCTTAAACTTCTCAAGCAAATACAAAGAAGGAAAGTCAAATGTGGTAGCAGATGCCCTGTCTAGAAGGCATTCTATGCTGGTGACAATTCAACAAAAGGTGCTAGGCTTTGAATTTATAAAGGAGTTGTATCAGGATGATCCAGATTTTATGGAGGATTGGTTGGCCTTGCAGAACAGTCCCAGTGCAAAAGAAACCAAGTATCTGCTGCAGGAAGGTTACTTGTTTAAGGGCAACAAACTCTGTGTCCCTAGAGGCTCATACATGGACCTATTGGTGAGGGAAGTCCACTCTAATGGGCTAGCAGAACATTTTGGGGTGCAGAAGACTATGAACATCCTGCAGGATCAATTCTACTGGCCTAAGATGGAAGGGGATGTTCATGCTATCCTTATGAGGTGTTCCACCTGCCAAAAGGCAAAGAGCTCATTCCAAGCAGGACCATACACTCCCCTACCTGTGCCTAACAAGCTCTGGGAAGACATTAGCATGGACTTTATTGTTGCTCTGCTCAGGACTCCTAGGGGAAAGGATTCAATCATGGTTGTGGTTGACAAATTCAGCAAGATGGCTCATTTTGTGCCATGTAAGAAGACTGAGGATGCATCAGGGGTTGCTGAACTTTACTTCAAGGAAATAGTCAGACTGCATGGGGTGCCTAGATCAATTGTTTCCGATAGAGATACAAAGTTCATGAGTTACTTCTGGAAGACCTTGTGGAAGCTCCTAAACACCAGACTGCTCTTCAGCACATCTCACCATCCCCAAACAGATGGACAAACAGAAGTCACCAACAAAACCTGGGAAGAATACTCAGGTGCATTGTGAAGAAGTCACTAGGGGATTGGGATCTCAAGCTGGCCCAGGCAGAATTTGCCTTCAACAGGGCCCCTTCATCAAGCACTAGCCACAACCCTTTTGAAGTAGTCTATGGCAGTAATCCTCTTATGCCCATAGAGTTGTCCAATGTACCCAAGGAGCTGCTGAGCTATGATGCCAAGAAAAAGGTGGAACAAATGCTCAAGCTACATGAACAGGTCACGAAGAACATAGAGAAGGCCAATGAGCAGTACAAAATCAAAGCCAAAGTACCAAGGGGAAAGAAAGAGTTTAAGGCAGGAGATTTGGTATGGCTACACCTCAGAAAAGAAAGATTCCCAAGCAAAAGAAAGAACAAGCTTATGCCCAGGGCATAAGGACCCTTTGAGATCATAGAAAAGGTGGGAACCAATGCTTACAAGGTGGATTTGCCAGGGGAATATGGGGTTCATGGCACATTTAACATAAGAGACCTTAGCCCCTACTATGACAGTGAAGAGGAGCACCATGAGGATTTGATGCTCAAATATTTCCAACCAGGGGAGGATGAAGCAGGAGCTAGGGGAGTAACCTTCTTTGAGAGTCCATTTCAGGCAACAACCAACCAGCATAGTCATGTTCAGGCTAGAGCAAACCAAGTCCAAACAACAGAGCTTTCAGAAACAACCAAAGCCAACCATGCCTAAGCAACACATACCCCAGCAACAACACCTTCAAGAGTTCATGATCTAGCAACAACAGCATCAACACAAGCAATGCCAACCAGAGCAACAAGGTCCAAAACCACCCAAAACCAGAGGAATCCCACAGACATCAGTACAAGTTCCAGGCCACATATCCTACAATAATTGTCCAAGCAAGGGCTCCAAATTCTTTTCCCATCTAGTTGAGGTTCTTAGATACAAAAAAGTCTAGGACAAGTTCTCCTAATTTTCCTTGGAAGTTCAAGAAAATCAGCCCACAAATTAGTCAGTCACTCTGAGAGCCAGGCAGGTTTCAAGACCAATGGATGAGCAAAGGCATCTTACTTTTGTGTGACCCTTAATAGTATTAATAAGGACGTTGGAAGGACCCTAGAAGTCCCTCTCAAGGTTCCATTTTAAGCACCAGACAACCAAGACAACCCCCAAAGAAAACTGCTCAAACAATGCCATTTCAGGAACGGGACAAGCTTACTTTTCAGTTGCTTTTTCTGAAGTAGTTGCAGTCTGTTTTGCTCGTCTTATTAGTAGACTTTTGTATCTGATTTGTTGTTATTTCAAGGTTCGTTTTAAGCCCTTAGATGTAGCCTTATGTTGTATGGTGGAGATCTTTTGTAATGCTCTATATAAAGAACATTTTGCTTTATAAGAAACTCAGAATGCTTGAATGAAAAATCAAAGTTCTTACTCTATCATTTGTTAACCTGTGCCAGTCTTGGTTAGCTTAATCCCTCAACAAACTTGTGCTAGTCTTAGTTTGTTGGCCTAAGCTTGAGTCATTCACTTGTGCTAGCCTTAGTGAGTGAGTTTTGCTTAGGATTCACTGCATTTGAGACTGTCTGTGCTTGCCTTGACAATGTTGAATACAGGGTTGCCTATCTTGTTTATATCTTTGAGTTGTTTGTCTTCTATCCTTGTCTTAGCCCCTAGTTTGGTGCATCACCTTTCACGCCCGTGACTCATTCAGCCCACTTAGTCTTTCGAAGCCCATATTTCCTCCTTTTTGTAAACCTATAAATAGATCATTTATTTAATTAGAGGGCATGAAACCCTAGTGATATAGTGTCATTTCACCCTACTTTTCCACCCCACTTTGCCTCGTTTTGCCTGCCTTTAACGCTCCCTAAGAGCGTTTCTACGTGTTTTACCTTCTTCTAGCATATTTCTCGCTTTTATCATGTTTTTGTAGATAAACCGTCATTTGGGGCGAGTTCTACCCAATTTTGATCGATAAAAGAGAAGGTACATCACACTGAGGGACCACGGCTTGTCTTAGGGGACCCCACATACCATTGGGGCCCTACTTGGCATACCCGAGTCATCCCGAGTCAAGGCGAGCTAAACCAAGAGAAGTTGACAAAGTTATATCAGGAACAAGGAGGAAAGACCTTTCACGGGCGTGAAGTACATCTCACGGTCGTGAGATTCCTTCCAAAGAATGATGATTTTCGAGCAACACAGCTCACGGTCGTGAAACTCAGCTCGCGGTCGTGAAGAGCTCACAGTCGTGAAACATTTTTCACGGTCGTGACTTAGTTGGGAATTTTGGAGCTGCTAATGCCACATATCTCACGACCGTGACTTGCATCTCATGGTCTTGAGACACCTTTCACAACCGTGACTTATTCAGCCCACTTAGTCTTTCGAAGCCCATCTTTCCTTCATTTTGTAAACCTATAAATAGATCCTCTTGTGTAATTAGAGGGCACGAAACCCTAGACTTAAATTAGTTAGATTAGATTAGATTAGTCCTCCTAATTAGTTTAATATTTCCTCAATTACTCTTTAATTAGTTTTAGATCTAGTCATATAATTGGATTTCTTGGTTTTGTACTTGAAGATTGGTGACAAAGTCTTCTCCTTTATTCAAGATTTCCTCTTTTTATGTTCATCTTTTGCCTTAATTAGTTGGTATATATTCTTAATCCTTTTTCATATACTTGCTAATCTTGTCATTTCATTACTTGTTTTGTCTCCTTCTTATCATTATGTCTTGTCTTAGTTTTATATCTTATTCCTCCATATTCCTCATGTTAAGTAGTGAGTAGTGATTAATCTAGGATTAGTGGGGGATAATGGGTTTTAATGAGGGTTAATCTTTGTTTGTTGGGTTTATTTGTTGATTAATTGTCTTTCTTCCAACTTATGCATACCACATATTTGATGAAATGCTTGCTTGGCAAACTTGCATGATTCATGTTTATTATACATTTCCGTAAGATCGATAGCCTCGGAATATGTTAGGATTTGCATATAGTTGGTATATCGACCTAGTGTACGCGAGAGCTAGCTTGGTTCGGTATATGGGAGGGATTGTAAGATCGAGAGCCTCAATCCACCGCGCCCAAGTTTGACTACCTATTATCTATGAACCCGACTCACTAGAACCCAAATTACCCATTTGAACCCACCGATCCTAGACTTTCCTTTTATTGCTTGTTATTTGATTATCTTAGTTTAGTCTTACTTTCCTACTTATTTACATTTACTCAATGTTCTTAGATTAGTTTCAAATCCACTTCTATATATCGTGACACCCTTGAGCATAGCTAGTTTTGTTTTTGCATATCGAATACCCACCGTCCCTGTGGACCGACCTTGACTTGCCACCGTGCTAAGTCTTATTATAAATATCGTTTGACACACCAAAACGAAGCGTGTCAAAATGGCGTCGTTGCGGGGGATGGTGCAATGTATTTGATTTGCTTTCTAGACTTTTCTAGTTGTGCTTGTTTGCCTTGAGGAACTTTGTTTCTTAAGGTTATTTCTAACCCTTTTATTTAGTGTCTTTGTTTGTAGTTTTATTTTATTTGCATAATATTCAATGATGACACAAAGCTTTCAACAAGAAGAGTATGAGCAAGGTGAAGCTTTTGGCTATGACTCCCATGAGTGTAGAGGGTTTGTTGAGCAAGATAAGATATTCCCATCCTATATCTGACATAATGAAAGTCCAAGCTACTACCCCGTCTCTCCTTATGAAATAATCCCCCATGTCCAACCTCCACAACAACAACAACAACAATTCCAAACTACTTACAACCACCCACAAAATCAACCACCCTTCTTCCCACAACAGGTTGACAACCATGAACTTGATGAGCAAAGTTTAATCTTTCAACTTATGCGAATGAAAGAAGAAGCCCAAGCAAGGGACATGGTTCTCAATGAAATTTTAGCCCATGGGAGAATGTTGGCTACTAAATTAGCTCAATTGCAAGCCCACCAAGAGCTTGATGAAGAACAAGAGGGAAATGGCAAGATGGATGACAGTGAGGCATTTCCTCTTGCTTCTTGCCACGCACCCTCAACAAATGATATGGGAAAGACTTATGCTTCCCCTTGGGGAGGAGTTTTGATAGAGGATGATAGTGACGATGATGATGAGTATATGCTTAATTGTGTAGGAAGTGTTTTGACTCCTTCATTCCGAGTTCGTATTTGGAATTTCCGTGAGATTCCATGAGAATCCCGTCTTAAGGCGACTTTGACTTTTGTTGACTTTTTCCTTATACATATCACACTACCACTTAACCTATTTCTTCACAATTCAAACACAACACTTACTTCATTTCTAAGAAACCATCAAAACCCTTGCCTCCATTTTGATCCATCTTTGAATCATCATATCTCAATCGTTTCTTGCTCAAATTCTCGTAAGTTCGTCTTATTCTTCCCCTCTTATCTTCCTCTATCCGTATTGGTAATAAAATTACCGTCTTTCTAGCTTTTCAATTTATCCGTCTTTCTCAAAGGTGAAATATATTCATCTTTTATAATCTAATTGTAGGTGGAGACTTAGGAAAGCTTAGAAATTAATTGAAGACGCGAAAAGGTAACGGTGAAGGGTTACTCGATATCATTTACGTGTTTTACATGCTTTATATGTTAGAATTCGTATTTAGAATACGATTAGAAAGCTTAGGATTCATGTTATTGATGATGATTGTTGTTAGTTGATGATTGTTGATGATGATACTTGTTGTTTGTTGAGAATTGATATGAGAATTGATATGAGAAGTGATGATTTATGATAATAGTTGATGATGGTTGAGTTTAGAACAAATTGGAGTTGTCTTGACCCAAGTCACGGTCGTGAAACTCAAGTCACGGGCGTGAAATAGTGGCTGATCTTTTACCCTTGCGTAACAGAGAGTTTCACGGGCGTGAAATACAAGTCACGGTCGTGACTTGTGCAGTTTCACTGCACTGACCCCTTTTCGTAAAATGATCATATCTCCTTCGTTACTTGCTTGTTTTGGACTTGTGACATCCCGTTGGAACCGTAAGAGAATAAGCTATCACCTCAACTTTGAATTTCTGCATTTTCATGTCTAGAACTCTAGTTATTACCGTTTGAAGTGGACCCTTTTTTTCGTTGGTTTCCAAACAACGTTGTTTTGGAGAGGTGATCTATGTTTTTATTCATTATGCTTCATAAACTTGTTCTAATGCTTATGTATCATGTATTGATTCATTTTTATCATAGTTAAGTTTATATGATTCCCTATTCTCATGTTTTGTGACGGTTTTTGGTATGTCCCACTTTGAGTCGGTTTTTACAAATGTTACGGTTTGAGCACTATTTTGTTATGTGCTTTGTACTCTCATTCCCTTGGCTACCTCCACGTTCGTAAGGCTGGAATGTCGGAACGGGGAGGTATCCTACTGCTTAATTGCATGTGTTAGTAGGCATACGACGACGTTGTTGGGAGGCGAACGCTATGCGTTGATCGACCCGGCCGTCAAATGTTGTGTACTTGCGAGGTGGTGTTATTTGCATGTAGCGTACCGCTTGTTATGAGGCTTGTGCTCTTTTCCGCCTCTTTCGTGAATTGTCTACTACCGAATTTGGGGTACTCGGCGTCTTTGATGACCGAGTCTTGGATGCGAAATGTCATCGCATGTCGAATCGGAAAATGTGATTCCGAGAATCTGGCCAGTTTAGGTTAGGGAGCCGTTTTAATTATCATTCCTACCAGGAGAAATTATCTACATATAACAAATGTAGCATCGTGTATGCTTCATCGGAATGTGATCTCGGATGCCTTTTAATCATACTTGCCATGTACACGGTCAGTGCGCTTCATTTAGCCGTGAGAGATGTCGTCTTTGTGTTGCGTTCTGGATGCGTGATTTCATGATTTTAATTCATGGTCCTTGCATGTTTTGGGCATCGTCAATGTTAATTGGTACGTTGAATGGATGATAATATGTTGGATTCTTTGTGATCATCGCATGACTTGGCATGGTTTGTTTGTCGAGACTCAATCTTATCAAACTTATACCGCTAACGGTGAGATGCAAGCCCTAGTGAGCGTATTCGGTTGCCTAAGAGTGTCTTCCCCGAGTCTTTGTATAACATGATGGATTCGGACTTGTACTTCATATGCTCTTATCATTATCTATTGAATTGCCTATCTATCCTTATCGTATTTCACATGTATATCTATATATGCATGCTTCTACTTTTGTATTTCCTTCTATGTACGTTTAATGTGATATGGCTGGGAGAACCCGGAGTTACTCCCCACTGACTGTGGCGTTCATATTTTTCATGGATGAACAAGTTGCTTGATTTGGATGGCTTTTTGCTTGTGGTATTTTGGGTTCGGGTGTGAGCTAGCGGGCGTTGTCCCTGGATGAAACCCCTCTAGACGTTTATTATCTAGTTTGCTAATCACTTTGATATTGATAACATTTTGAGAGACTTCGTCTCTTACAGTTTTTTGTATTTGGTTTGTAATTTTTGACACTCCTCGTATTTTCTATCTTGCATGTATAAAAGTTTTTAAAAGTTTCATATTTTCGCTATATAATTCACATGCTTGTATGTTTTATATTTCCGCATTCGCGAGGGTTGTCACACTATCCTTATTGTATCTCACATGTATATCTATATATGCATGCTTTTACTTTTATATTTCCTTCTATGTACGTTTAATGTGATATGGCTGGGAGAACCCGCAGTTACTCCCCACTGATTGTGGCGTTCATGTTTTTTTTCATGGATGAACAGGTTGCTTGCATGGATGGCTTTTTGCTTGATATTTTGGGTTCGGGTGTGAGCTAGCGAGCGTTGTCCCTGGATTGAAACACCTTTAGACGATTTTAGCTAGTTTGCTAAACACTTTGACATTTATAACATTTTGAGAGACTTCGTCTCTTTGTTGTATTTCATACTTTAGTTTGTAATATTTGACACTCCTCGTATACTTCTTCTTGCATGTATAAAAGTTTTAAAAACTTCATATTTCCGCTATATAATTCACATGCTTGTATGTTTTATATTTCCGCATTCGCGAGGGTTGTCACATGGTTGTTGGATGGTTATTGGATTGTTGGATGCCTATTATGATCTTTTGTGTGTCACGTCTCTAACCTCTTCAATTATATGGGCGCTAGCGGTGAGATGCAAGCCGTTAGTAGCGATAGTTGCCAAGGTGAGTCTTTCCTAGTCTTGAGAATATGATGAATATGTTGTATTGATTCTCACGTGCTTATGACGCTAATATGAGAAGTTATCATTAGAAATGGCATGAAACTTATATATGTATGATAAAGTATGTTTATATGCCTTTATCATGTTTGTTTTCATGTGATATGGCTGGGATAAGCCCGAGTTACTCCCCACTGACCGTGGCATTCATGTTTTTTGAATGAACAGGTACTAGTCGTTGCTTCTTTTGGGTTTGAGACCGTGTGAGCTGATAGGTGTCGATGTAGACGCTTTACCTTTTAGCTCGACTCTAGTTTACTAGACTCATTATCGTTTTGAGAGACTTTGTCTCCCCGTTGTACTTGTATTTACTTTACGTTTAGTTCTTGATAACACCTCGTATCATTCCATGTAAAAGTTTTAAAAACTCCGTATTTTCGCGACATTTTTGCATGCTATGTTTCATTTATATTTCAGCATTTTCGAGGGTTGTCACCCAATGAGGGCATTGTGCGATTTGGTTTGGGGAGGGTAATCATCTGTCTGTCTCACATCCATTTGCATTTTCTTGCATTTCCGAACTCACATTTTATTCTAAAAAAACACACAAAAACATGTTTGCATTTAGTTTGCATTTAGAATGAGTCTTAGTCGAGTCGGAGCGGTTATTTAACGATGATGAAATTGCATTTATACTAGTGATAGCTCGTTTTAGCCTTGCTTATTTGACACTCTTGTATTGAAATAATCAATTGCATAGTCTACGAGTTTTTGAAATTTATACCAATCAAATAGACTTGATCTATTTGTTGGCAAACTAATTAAATATTCTGAGGTTTAGAGCTTTAATAAACCAATGACATTCATGATAGGCTTCATCTAGGATGTGAGTAGTACTCCCTACTTAGAATGTAACATCAAAACGCATAAGCATAAAATTTGTCTCTTATTTCCAATATGCACTCGGGTTTGTGGTGGTGACAAATTTGGAGAGGCAACCCTTCCTTTATGTTTTACCTCTTGAGCCTCACATTAGCGAAATTCCATTGTTTCGAACCGTTAATTTAACTATATTTCCATATGGGCTACCCTAGTCAAGCTAATATTGTTGATAAGTTTCGGAACTTTTCGTTGAGGTCAATATGCTATTGTGCTGGATGTTGGAAGGAAGAAAACAAAAGGAATAATAATAATAATAATATTAATAATAATAATAATAATAATAATAATAATAATAATAATAATAATAATAATAATAGTTTTAAAAATTTGAGCGTTTAGTGAGGGAGAGAGAACGCGATTTATGCGTTTAGGGCATCTGCATGCTGTTGCGGCTGCTGTTGTCGGCCTTCCTGACCACCACCATTTCCACCAGGCCACCCTGACCTCACGTCGCCGGCGGTGGTGGGGTTGGTGGTTCGTTTTTAGAGTAGGTGATCGAGCCTGTCGCAAGCCCGATACAAAGATAAATTACCCAGACTAGGCTAATAACAAATTAATGTAATTAGGGAAGTAGGGGTCGATCCTCAGGGAGATGGTGTTTCCTATAGAATGTGAAATGTCTCGCAATTGGGTTTTATCTAACGAATATCTGGGTTTTGGGATTTTGATTTCTAAACTAATAAAAGCAAAAATGAAAACAAAATAAAGCAAATGAAAACAATAAAGCAGGTGATGAATTAACAATGATGAAAAGAATCTAGGGAAGTAGGTTCACACATGTAGATTAATATATTGATGAAATTGGATTTGGAACATGCAAATAATTCATTGTGAGTTCGTAAGAATGATGTGTTCATTACAATCATAGATCAGATGGTCTAGCAGGCTTTTAGGCAATTTACTAGGTCTTAATCTACCATGTCATGCTTTGTCTATTCAATTCACGTATCTCTACCTTGGAAAGGAATTCCATTCTAGTCAATGATTTTGATCAGAAACCGTCAACTATCGTTATAGTCCAAACATGCATAGACACAATGTTTTAAAAGCACAATTTCTTTTATCCAATTATCATCTTTTAATTAACCTAACATGGCTACCCTACACCCTAGAAAGGTGACTACTCACTCATGGTGATGTTAAAATCTAAGATGAAGTTAATAACAAAAACTAGGATAGACATATTTATTTGGGTTTTGACAATAGTTTAAGACTCTTTATATGGCGATAATAACGACGCTAAATTGATAATCTAATGAAATGAAATGACGATTATAATGATACTAAAATGAATCTAAGATAACATAGATGGAAAATAACAATCAAAATAGAAAACATAAAGATATTAACAAAAGATAAGATAGGAATACCTAGATGACGATCAACAATGATAATGATAACGATAATAGAAATCCCTTGCTTAGAATAGTCGTTCCATGAATCACAATACTTGAACCAAATAAAGTAGATTACAAAGATGAAATTCTTATTGATCTAAGCTAAGGTTTTGATATAGAAAAGACAGAAATAAACTAAGAACTAAAGATGAAAAAGAAGAAAATGTTCTAGACAAGAGAAGAGAGGCTAGGCTCTCTCCTCTTAATCTAGGTTTCTAATCTAAAGAGAAGTGTAAGAAGAGAAGAGAAGTGAAGTATAAAGAGATGTGTTGAGAAGAGTGGCTGGAGCATCCTTTATATAGCATTAGGGTTTCGTGGGGAAGGGGTCAAGCATTGAACATATAGGACAAAAGGAGGAAGTTGAAGCAATTTGCTCGAAGCAGCAGGGATACCCGATCGGGTACACACTTACCCGATCGGGTAAATTGCATTCTAGAAGCTTTGACTCTCGTTTCATCTCCCCTTGCATATGACTTGACTTCCATCATCCCCCTTGACCTCTTGAGTCGGGTTTGTTAATAGGGTTTGATGTAAAACGATGAATTCTTCGCCTAACTGATTGATCTTCTAACAACTGCGACATCGTCTTTACTTCTTCTTTCTTTTGAATCGGTGAACCTTCTTGAAATGCCTTCGACATGGTCAAGCTTGCTTCTCAAATCGTCGGGTTCTTGGAAAATGCTCGGGAATATAGAAAAAGGGCATAGAAACGTCACTTTCCCTACAAAACAGGTTAGAACATAGGAATTCACCTAGAAGACGATATTAGCTCATAAAACGGCTTAACAAAGCACAAATGACATACAAAACCGAGCTAAATTGGGGGTTAAAATTATACAAATATTCACTTATCAAACTCCCCCAAGCTAAACCTTTGCTTGTCCTCAAGCAAACATAACAAACAATACCAGGACAAGGGTTGCAAGCATTGGCTACTACACCATCAAGAAACAAATCTCAACGTAAAACTTTAGAAACATAATGAATCATAACCCAAAAACAACGTGGGCAAGAATGATACATAAACATGGCTGAGAGTTACATAACGGCGTAGCACAAAGAATTTCACTATAGAATTTCGGCTCTTGCATGATCTTTTGACAAATGGACTCTCACGGCACACTCGAACACTCATTGTATGTAAAAGGTGATTTCTTTATGTGTAAATGTTTTTGAGACACTCACCTATCTACGACTTATGAAAGTGTGTCCGCAATCTAATATGGTAAACAATTCAAAACACAAGTCAAAGATCACAATGCACATAGAAAAGAAGCCGAAAAGATGAGAAGAAGGCTTTGGGAAATGGGTGAAAGGTGGACAAACAGTTATGGTCATGTGAAGGTTAGAATGAGTTAGCAACTGACCAATAATAAATGAATACTCAATCCAAACTTTCGATCAATTTCCCAGAAGACGGATAACGAAGCCTAAAAGCAACAAATTGGCTTATTACATACGAAACACAAGGGTAAACTCCTTCTGAATATTGACTTGACATTTCTTAGGAGATACTCACAACTTCTTCTTTTATTTCTTCCTTTTTTTTTCTTTTCGTTTCTCTTTTTTCTTTTCTTTTCTTTTTTTCTTTTGAACATAACATCACTTCTTGAACATTTTCGTTCTCCCAAATTCACTTTGACATAAAAGAACAAAATCTTCTCAAAAGAGCACCCATACACCATAGTCTAGCTACTAGCTCAAAAGGTAGGCAGTTTTTATATGTAGCTATTATTTTGTGAAACATTTGTATGAAGGGGCTAATTTTGAGGTGTAATTCAAAGTGAAAAAGGCTTCAAATCGTAGTGAATCATGAATGCAATGCTTATAGGAATGAAATGAGAACCATACTTATGCGTTTTGACATGACACACATCACAAGGAGAACTACACACACCTAAATGAGACTGGGTATAGATGTACCAGCCTAAGGAGGTTCTACCTTACAATATATGTAACTTGCCAAATGTCAAGATCAAGCGTACTCATCTATAGATTCATTTCATGCCTACTGTGTACAAGACTTCCCCATGTATGCACAGTTAAATGAATATTGAATCATTATCTTTTGAAAGCTCTAAGTTTGGGAAATGTAACATGATAGCATAGTAAACAAGCAAGCAAAGCATGAAAAGCATTCAATTATGTTCAGAAATTTTTATATTTTCTCAAAAATCTTCTTTTTCTTTTATTCAAAATTTGAAAAATGATCAACTAAAATGCAAAATGGGAAAATGCAATCCCTCCCCCAAGCTAAACATCACATTGTCCTAAATGTGAGCACAAAGACAAAATATGCAATGAGATGCTTAATGGGGAAAAGGAAAAATGAAAGAAGAGTGAAGCTTACTAGTCAGCGCGGACTCCCCCAATCTAGTCTTTTGGACTTGACAAGGAAGGTCTTTATAGATTCTTCAAAACTCTTTCATCTGAAAAATAAATCCTAACAATGAAAAAGGGAATAAAAATGCAAAACGAAAAGGAACACGGGTTGCCTCCCGAGAAGCGCAATTTAAAAGTCTTGCTAGACTCCATTTCTTTCTTTGATCATCCTTTATCTCTAAGCTCACTATCATCCGAGCTCATCATCATAGCGTTCCTTACATTCTCCATCCATGCCAAGCTTTTTCGGGAATAGCCCCTTCTAGCACTTTTAGCAGTAGTGCTTTTAGTATGCTCACCTGCAAGAAAATCAACACTAACATGTGCCTCCAACGGATCTGTCAGTAAGGATCGAGGCATAGAAGAAACAATAGAAGAGTCATCAACATCAAGCACATAACATGAGTCTTCTAACACGGGACTCCTAACGGTGGAATTTTTACTAAAGGTCACCTTGTCATCTCTTATCTCTAATGTCAACTTCCCATTCTTGACATCAAAAACTGCACCAGTGGTGTGCAAAAAGGGTCTTCCCAAAATGATTGGGATTCGAGAGTCCTCGGCCATGTCAAGTACTAGAAAGTCAACGGGAATGAAAAACTTACCAACTTTGACAGGCACATCTTCTAAAACACCCATAGGTTGTTTTAGAGAACGGTCCGCCATTTGCAAAGTAATATTAGTGCATTTCAAAGCACCCATGTTAAGTTTTTCAAACATAGAAAAAGGCATGACACTTACACTAGCACCTAGGTCGCAAAGGGCCTTATCAATGGTATACGTGCCTATAGTGCAAGGGATGGAGTAACTACCAGGGTCCTTAAGTTTTGGTGGAGACTTATTTTGCAAGAGTGCACTACACTCTTCAGTGAAAGCTACGGTCTTATCTCATTGAAGGATCTCTTCTTTTTGAGGACTTCCTTCATAAACTTGGAATAAGAAGGAACTTGGGAAAGCAATTCAATGAAAGGGACTGTTACCTTTAAATTCTTGACGACGTCAAGGAACTTACCATACTTTGCCTCCTCCTTGTGCTTGGCTAATCTTTGGGGAAATGGGACTTTGATCTCAATAGGAATCTCGGGCTCTTTCCCCTTTGACATGGGCACCTCATCTTCAACATCAACAACCACGGGCTCATCATTATGCTTACCACTTCTCGAGGAAATGGCATTTACAAGTTTCGTGAGGTTGGTAACATTGTGAAGGCAGCTGCCCTTGCTTTTGGTGGGTATTAGAAGAGGCATATTGGGAAATTTTAGCTTCCAACAATTTGATGGCGGCGTCCTTAGCTTGATCGCTCTCTTGGAATTGAGCTATTATGGTGTCTTGCCTTTGAGCCAATTGCAGCATCATGGCTTCAAGTTTACTTACACCATTTTCACTTTGTTGAAATGTAGAGGATTGAAATTGTTCTAGCTTTTGTGTGAGAAGGGCTACTTGAGCTTGTAAAAGTGTCAAAGTGGGGTCCTCTTGCTTAGATTTCAATGGTATGGAGCGGGAATTTCTATATTGAGAATCGTGAATTGCCATGGATTCAATGGTAGTGTGAGCAATTTCAACATTAATTTGATCAAATCTTCCATTGTTAGCAGAATCCAGGATACGACGGACTCTATATAACACCCATTATAGAATGTGATGGCAAGGAGCCATGGATCTATCCCATGATGAGGACACTCCCTTTGCAAGTCCTTGTACCTCTCCCAAGCTTCATATAGGCTCTCATCATCCCCTTGTCGGAAACCAGTGATTTGACTTCTCAACAAAGCGGTCTTTTCTGGAGGAAAGTACTTTTGGTAGAAGGCAAGAGCTAAACTCTCCCAATCGGTGATACCTAATGTAACCTTATCAAGGCTATTTATCCACAACTTTGCCTTACCCCTCAAAGAGAATGAGAAGAGCATCTCTCTAATTTGCCCTTGGGTGACTCCAGTTTGTCTAATAGTGGAGCAATAGTCACAGAAGTTTTGGATGTGAAGGTTGGGATCTTCTGTGGCATTGCCACTAAATTGGCTTCTTTCTATAAGGTTAATGAAGGCAGGTTTGATTTCAAAGTTTTGGGCTGCGATTTGGGGTGTAGCAATACCCCTTGGAAGTGTATCTGCAGTTGGTTTGGAATGGTCTGAAAGTCGAACCATTTTCTTTTGTGAAGATGAAGATGGAGTGTTGTTTGAAAGTTGATTGGTTTTTCAGAATGGAGATGAGAATGGATCTTCTTCTCCTTCAAGATTAGATAAAATATCCGAGTATTTCTCACGAATACGATCTAAACTTGAAGTATTAGAAGCTTTTGAGATTTTGTTGAATAGTTTTAGTCTCCTATGCAGAGTCCTTTCTAGATCGGGATCTAAAGAGATAGATGTCCCTAGTTTAGAAGATTTGGGCATAAAATTGAAAAGCTAAGATGAAAAATCAAGAGAGGTCTAAAGGAATTTGGGTTCCTAAAGACTAGATAAAACTAATTGCGATAAAAATCACAAGAAAAAGGTGATCGGGTTGTCGCGTACCCTAATCTAAGATAAATAACCCAGACTAGGCTAACAACAAATTAATGTAATTAGGGAAGTAAGGGGTCGATCTCGGGGAGACGGGAGATACTTGTGAAAAGATATGATTAGAATTTTAACTTGTATGATTGTCACAATGGTTATTACTAATGCTAGAAAACTAAACAATAATTAATGACTCAATATAGAAAACAATCTAGGGAAATAGGTTCACACATGTAGATTAACATATTGATGAAATTGGATTTAGGATATGCAAATAATTCATTGTGAGTTCGTAAGAATGATGTGTTCATTACAATCATAGATCAGATGGTCTAGCAGGCTTTTATTATGCGATTTACTAGGTCTTAATCTACCATGTCATGCTTTGTCTATTCATTCTCGTATGTCTACCTTGGAAAAGAATTCCATACTAGTCAAATGATTTTGGCCAAAAATCGATAACTATCGTTACAATCCAAACATGCATAGACACAACGTTTTAAAGGCACAATTTCTTTTATCCAATTATCATCTTTTAATTAATCTAACATGGCTATCCTACACCCTAGAAGGTGACTACTTATGCATGATTAACAATGAAAAGGAAACTAAGATTATAAAACTAAGAATGATAAACATGATAAAGGAAATACTAAAAGAAAATGAAACTATAATGTAAAGACGAGAATAAAGATTACCGAAAAGGATGAGCAAAGATTGAAATGGAATAAGAACTTGAATAGGAAATGCAAACCCGAAAACTTGAATTCCAATTACAACTAGAACAACTACAATTGAAGAAAACTTAGAACTAGACTAAACTAAACTAGAGAAAACTAAAACTAAACTAAACTAAGAAAGAAGAACTAAACTAAAGAGAAATGTAAGAAGAGAAGAGATGTTGTGTGAAGGGATGGATATATGATGGATGTTGATATGAGGGCTTGGCACATCTATTTATAGTATTAGGGTTTCGTGGAGAAGAGGTCGGGCAATAAATACATAGGTCAAAAATAGGATGAAGGAGTCACAATGCTTGGAGCAGCAGGAATACCCGATCGGGTACACCACTTACCCGATCGGGTAAGTCGTCTTCTGGAAGCTCTTGACTAACTCTTCAACTTCCTTCGCTTTGACTTGACTTACAACATCCCCCTTGACTCTACAATCGGGTTTGTTGCTTGGATATGATGTAAAGCGATGAATTCTCCCGTCTAATTGATTGGTCTTCCGACAACTACAAAACCGTCTTTGCTTCTTCTCTCCCTTAAGTTAGTGAACCTTCTCGAAATGCCTTACACACGCTCAAGCTTGCATCTTCAAATCGTCGGGTTCTAGGCAAATGCTCGGAAATATAGAAAAAGGGCGTAGAAACGTCACTTTCCCTACAAAACAGTTAGAACATAGGAATTCGCCTAGAAGACGATATTAGCTCATAAAGTGGCTTAACAAAGCACAAATGACATACAAAACCGAGCTAAAGTGGGGGTTAAAATCATACAAATATTCACTTATCAAACTCCCCCAAGCTAAACCTTTGCTTGTCCTCAAGCAAACATAACAAACAATACCAGGACAAGGTTGCAAGCATTGGCTACTATACCATCAAGAAACAAATCTCAATATAAAGCTTTGAAAACATAATGAATCATAACCCAAAAGCAACGTGGGCAAGAATGATACATAGACATGGCTGAGATTTACATAACGGCGTAGCACAAAGAATTTCACTACAGATTTTCGGCTCTTGCATGATCTTTTGACAAATGGACTCTCACGGCACACTCGAACACTCAATGTATGCAAAAAGGTGATTTCTTTATGTGTAAATGTTTTTGAGACACTCACCTATCTACGACTCATGAAAATGTGTCCGCAGTCTAATATGGTAAACAATTCAAAACACAAGTCAAAGATCACAATGCACATAGAAAAGAAGCCGAAAAATGAGAAGAAGGCTTTGGGAAATGGGTGAAAGGTGGACAAATAGTTATGGTCATGTGAAGGTTATAGTGAGCTAGCAACTGACCAATGATAAATGAAAACTCAATCCAAACTTTCGATTAATTCCCAGAAAACGAATGATGAAGCCAGAAGTAACAATTTGGCTTTTTCCACACGAAACACAAGAGTGAACTCCTTCTATTGATTGACTTTTTTTTTATTGGAGATACTCACAACTTCTTCTTTTATTTCTTTTCTTTCTTTTTTTTTCTTTTTTTCTTTTTCGATTCTTTTTTTTTTTCATTTTTCTTTTCTGAACACAACTTCACTTCTTGAACTTTTTTTTTTCCCAATTCACTTTGACAGATAAGAACAAATCTTCTCAAAAGAGCACCCACACACCATAGTCTAGCTACTAGCTCAAAAGGTAGGCAGTTTTTATTTGTAGCTATTATTTTTGTGAAGCATTTGTATGAAGGGGCTAATTTTGAGAGGCATAATAAAGTGAAAACGGCTTCAAATCTTAGTGAATCATGAATACAATGCTTATAAAAATGAAGTGAGAACCATACTTATGCGTTTTGACATGACACACATCACAAGGAGAACTACACACACCTAAATGAGACTGGGTATGGATGTACCAGTCTAAGGAGGTTCTACCTTACAATATATGTAGTTTGCCAAATGTCAAGATCAAGCGTACTCATCTATAGATTCTTTCCATGCCTGCTGTGTACAAGACTTCCCCATGTATGCACAATTCAATGAATATTGAATCATTATCTTTTGAAAGCTCTAAGTTTGGGAAATGTAACATGATAACATAGTAAACAAGCAAGCAAAGCATGAAAAGAATTCAATTGTGTTCAAAATTTTTTAAATTTTCTCAAAAATCTTCTCTTTCTTTTATTCAAAATTTGAAAAATATAGCTAAAATACAAAATGGGAAATATGCAATCCCTCCCCCAAGCTAAACATCACATTGTCTTCAATGTGAGCACAAAAGCTAAATATGCAATGAGACGCTTAATGGGAAGAAAGGAAAAATGAAAGAAGAATGAAGCTTACTAGTCAGTGCGGACTCCCCCAAGCTAGTCTTTTGGACTTTTGACAAGGAAGGTCGTCAGAGATTCTTCAAAAACTCTTTCATCTGCAAAGAAATCTAACAAAACAACGTAAAAGGGAAAAACAAAAATAAAAAGGGAAAAAGGGAAAACACGGGTTGCCTCCCGAGAAGCGCTTGTTTAACGTCTTGCTCGACGAATTTAGAATCATTAAGTTGAGGATGGACGCTCCGTATAGACAATATCTAAACATCCGATGATAGAATTGCTATAATAGAGTTTCAGTCTGTGTCCATTAACTTTGAATTTCTCACCATTGCTAGTCATGAGTTCCACATAGCCGTACTTGCTCACATATGTGACAGTGAATGGTCCAGACCATCGGGAACGAAGTTTTCCCGGAAAAATTTTCAGACGGGAGTTGAAAAGAAGTACTTGGTCACCGACATTAAATTCTTTCTTAATTATCCTCTTGTCGTGCCAACGCTTCGTTTTCTCCTTATAGATCCTAGAATTCTCATAAGCTTGCAAACGAAATTCCTCTAGCTCATTGAGTTGCAAGAGTCTCCTATCAGCGCTAAGCTTAGTGTCTAAATTTAGTTCTTTGATAGCCCAGTAAGCTTTATACTCTAACTCGACAGGAAGATGACAGGCCTTTCCATAAACCAATCGATAAGGAGATGTTCCAATCGGGGTTTTGAAAGCTGTGCGATAAGCCCACAAGGTGTCATCGAGCTTATTACTCCAATCAGTTCTAGATCTTGAGACTACTTTCTGAAGAATTGTTTTCAACTCTCTATTTGAGACTTCTACTTGACCGCTGGTCTGAGGATGGTAGGCTAATCCTCGTCTGTGATACACACCATATTTAGCAAGTAGAGTATCTAACTGCTTCTCTCCAAAATGCGTTCCTCGATCACTAATCACGGCTCTGGGTACACCAAAACGTGGAAAATGATCTTCTTAAATAGCCGTATCACAGCTCTAGCATCATTAGTGGGAGTGGCGATTGCTTCTACCCACTTGGAAACATAGTCAACAACGACTAAGATGTAACGATTTCCGTTAGAAGAAGGGAATGGTCCTTGATAGTCAATACCCCAGACATCGAATATTTCAACTTCTAATATGCCATTTTGAGGCATCTCACGTTTCTTCGATATTTGACCCATTCGTTGACAAGCGTCACAAGCCATAACAAAATCTTTTGAATCTTTAAACATCGAGGGCCAGAAAAACCCGGATTGTAAGACTTTGGCTACGGTCTTGGACGGACCATGATGACCACCATAAGCAGATGAGTGGCATCCTTCTAAAACTCTTTTAACTTCCCACTGAGGGATACATCGTCTATAAAGACCATCCGAACATTGCTTGAAAAGATAAGGGTCATCCCAAACGAAGAATTTTGCATCATGCAAAAATCGCTTCCTTTGGTTATAAGAAAGGTCAGAAGGTAGCTGTCGACTGACGAGAAAGTTGGCCATATCAGCATACCAAGGAGAAGAGTCAGTAATCGCCATTAATGAATCATCACCAAACGAATCATTAATGGGTGTTGGCATTCCTATTTCAGTTACTCTTATCCTTGAAAGATGGTCAGCGACTACATTTTCTGCTCCTTTTTTATCCCGGATCTCTAGATCAAACTCTTGAAGGAGTAAAATCCATCGGATAAGCCGAGGTTTTGCCTCTTTCTTTGAAAGTAGATATTTCAAAGCAGCATGGTCAGTGTAAACAATGACTTTCGATCCTATAAGGTAAGAACGGAATTTTTCTAAGGCATAGACAATGGCAAGAAGTTCTTTTTCAGTAGTGGCATAGTTGATTTGGGCAGGATCTAACGTTTTACTAGCATAGTAAATAGCATGAAGGAACTTTTCCTTTCTTTGCCCCAAAACAACTCCAACGGCGTAATCACTCGCATCGCACATAAGCTCAAATGGAAGATTCCAATCAGGTGACTGGATTATAGGTGCGGTGATTAGAGCGCGTTTGATTTTGTTGAATGCCTCAAGGCATTCCTTCGTGAAATTAAAAGGCGCATCCTTAAAAAGGATCTCAGTCAGGGGGTTGTCTATTTTAGAAAAATCTTTAATAAACCATCGGTAGAAACCGGCGTGGCCAAGGAAACTCCTGATTCCTTTTACATTAGCAGGTGGTGGCAGTTGCTCAATAACTTGGATCTTAGCTCGATCCACTTCAATACCTCTTTCAGAAATGATGTGTCCTAAAACTACACCTTCGTTCACCATGAAGTGACACTTTTCCCAGTTGAGAACAAGGTCGACTTCTTCACAGCGTTTTAGCACCTTAGACAGATTTGTCAAACAGCTATCAAAGGAAATGCCATAGACGCTAAAGTCGTCCATAAATACTTCCATGATAGTCTCAACAAAATCAGAAAAGATACTAGTCATGCAACGCTGGAAAGTTGCAGGTGCATTACACAAGCCAAATGGCATTCGGCGATAAGCAAAAGTGCCATAGGGACAGGTGAAGGTGGTTTTCTCTTGGTCCTCAGGGTGGATAGGAATTTGGAAAAATCTTGAGTAACCATCTAAATAACAGAAATATTTGTGGCAAGCTAACCTCTCTAACATTTGATCAATGAAGGGCAGAGGATAGTGATCTTTTCTAGTTGATTGATTCAACTTCCTGTAGTCAATGCACATACGCCATCCCGTCACAATCCTTGTGGGGATGAGCTCATTCTTCTCATTCTTGACTACTGTTGTTCCTCCTTTCTTGGGAACAACTTGGACAGGGCTAACCCATTTTGAGTCAGAAATTGCATAGATTATGCCAGCATCTAGCAATTTCAGAACTTCAGTTTTAACTACCTCTTGCATGTTTGGGTTAAGACGGCGTTGACCTTGAACACAAGGTCTTTGGCCTTCTTCTAAGTTGATTCTATGCATGCAAAAGTCGGGGCTTATGCCTGTGAGGTCTTCAAGTTTATAGCCTATTGCCTTTTTATGTTTCCTCAAAACAGTCAATAGTAAGTCTAATTGATTTTCATCTAGGAGAGCACTCACTATGACCGGGCAATATTCAGACTCATCTAAAAAAGCATATTTTAGATTTGAGGGAAGAGGTTTAAGTTCAGGTTTATGTACTTCTGCCTTGGCAGGAGCATCAATTAAACTTATGAACTCCTCAACTTCTTCAGACGGTATCTCTTTACCAGTCAAGTCCCTTTCCAGCTCACTGATCTCAAAATTGTCATTCTCAGAGATATCCTCTAACAATAAAATTGCTTCTAAAGGATCCTCAATTATTGATGGGTACAGAGATTCATCAACGATTGAGTCGACAATGTCAAGAAAACAGCAAGGCTCTTCAAGCATAGGGCTCTTCATTGCACTGTTTAAGTTGTAGGTGACTTTATCATCACCTACCTCTAATGTCAATTTTCCATTCTTGACATCGATTACTGCTCCCGCAGTGTGTAGAAATGGCCTTCCTAGAATGATAGGGATTTGCGAATCTTCTGCCATATCTAACACTATAAAATCGACTGGAATGAAAAACTTCCCTACTCTAACAGGTACATCTTCTAAAACTCCCATAGGTTGTTTTAGAGAACGATCTGCCATTTGCAGGTGATACTTGTGCATTTCAGAATTCCCATATTCAATTTTTCGCAAATGGAATAGGGCATAACGCTCACACTAGCACCTAGATCGCATAAAGCTTTATCAATCGTGTAGGTGCCTATAGTGCAAGGTATAGAGAAACTACCAGGATCATTTAACTTAGGAGGGGACTTATTTTGCAATAACGCACTGCATTCGGCGGTGAATGCGATGATTTCAACATCATCCAGAGTCCTCTTCTTTGTTAAGATATCCTTCATAAATTTCGTGTAAGAAGGGATTTGAGTGATTAATTCAGTGAAGGGAACCGTTACTTGGAGGTTTTTGACAACTTCCATGAATTTACCGAATTGGGTTTCCTTATGATTTCTCCTCAAACGCTGGGGAAATGGAACTTGAATTTTGATGGGTTCCTTTTCAAGTTCATCCTTCTTTTTAGATTTGTCTTCCGCTTCCTTAGCGGTGGATGGTTGGGTTTCTTTTTGGCTTTCTACTTGTGAAGGCTCAACTGTTGGTTCTTTGTGTTGCTGAGGTTCCGTATAAGTGGTACCACTCCTAAGGGTGATAGCATTTGCGGTGTCCCTCGGTTGTTCACCATGAGGTGGGAGTTGGCCTTGTTTTCTTTGGGTAATAGAGGTAGCCAATTGGGCCATTTGAGTTTCAAGCATCTTGATGGCAGCATCTTTAGCTTGATCACTCTTTTGAAATTGAGCAAACATTGAATCCTGTTTTTGAACAACTTGTAGAAGCATGGATTCAATTTTGCTCAAACTTGAGTCATTTGGTTGGCCTTGAATTTGAGGTGGTTGGTGTTGATTTTGGTATGGCTGATTGAAGTTAGGTTGGAATGAAGGTCTCTGGTTTTGAAAACCAGGTGGATTGTAAGGCTTTTGTTGGTGTGGTATGAATGGTTGTTGAGTTTGTTGGTGGGGATTTTGAACATTGGTACTTTTGTAGGACAAAAATGGGTGGTTTTTTGTGTTTTCGTTATAGAAGTTTGAGAAAGCGTTGCCTTGCCTATATCCTTGATAGGCATTGACTTGCTCTATTGAACTTCTACAATATTGAAAACTATGCCCTCCAATCCCACATGTCTCACATACCACTACGTGGTTAGTGACGTTGATATGCTCCTTGGATTGGGAAGAGCTTCCTACTTGTTGCTGCAGAAGGGCTAATTGGGCTTCCAGGAGTGCTACTTTACTTAAATCATCCTGCTTGGCTTTGAGCGGTATAGCACGCGAGTTGCTATACTGAGAATCGTGAATTGCCATTGACTCGATAGTCGCACTAGCTATCTCTACATCGATTTGATCGAAAAGACCATTGTTAGCGGAGTCGAGGATACGACGCGATTCGCCACAACAACCGTTGTAGAATGTGATAGCCAGGAACCATGAATCAAGGCCATGATGAGGACATTCTCTTTGTAATTCTTTATATCTTTCCCATGCCTCATAAAGGCTTTCGTCGCCTCTCTGACGGAATCCAGTAATTTGACTTTGTAAGAGCGCGGTTCGTTCCGGTGGGAAGTACTTTTGATAAAAAGCAAGAGCTAGACCATCCCAATCAACTATTCCTAGGGCAACTCGGTCAAGACTATTGATCCAGAGTTTTGCCTTTCCTCTTAAAGAGAAGGGAAAGAGCATTTCCCTAATCTGTTCTTGGGATACTCCAGTTTGTCTAATTGTGGAGCAATAGTCACAGAAGTTTTGGATATGAAGGTTGGGATCTTCTGTGGCATTGCCACCAAATTGATTTCTTTCTATTAAATTGATGAAGGCAGGTTTGATTTCGATGTTTTGAGCTGTAATTTGAGGTGTAGCGATACCCTTTGGAAGTCTATCTGCAGTGGGTTTAGAATGGTCGGAAAGTCGAACCATTTTTGGTTGCGAAGATGAAGATGGAATGTTGGTTGAAAGTTGATTGGTTTTTGGAAATGGAGATGAAAATAGATCTTCTTCTCCTTCAAGAGTAGGTAGAATATCCGAGTATTTCTCACGAATACGGTCTAAACTTGAAATATCAGAAGCTTTTGAAATTTCGTTGAATATCTTTAATTTCCTACGCAGAGTTCTTTCTAGTTCGGGGTCTAATGGAATAGGGGTCCCTAGTCTAGAAGATCTGGGCATAAGATAGAAAAGCTAAGATGAAAAATCAGGAGAGGTCTAAAGGAATTTGGGTTCCTAAAGGCTAGATAAAACTAATCGTGATTAAAATCACAAGAAAAGGAAAATTAAACCGTGCTCCCCGGCAACGGCGCCAAAATTTGATCGGGTTGTCGCATACCCTAATCAAAGATAAATAACCCAGACTAGGCTAACAACAAATTAATGTAATTAGGGAAGTAAGGGGTCGATCTCGAGGAGACGGGAGATACTTGTGAAAAGATATGATTAGAATTTTAACTTGTATGATTGTCACAATGGTTATTACTAATGCTAGAAAACTAATACAATAATTAATGACTCAATATAGAAAACAATCTAGGGAAATAGGTTCACACATGTAGATTAACATATTGATGAAATTGGATTTAGGATATGCAGATAATTCATTGTGAGTTCGTAAGAATGATGTGTTCATTACAATCATAGATCAGATGGTCTAGCAGACTTTTTATGCGATTTACTAGGTCTTAATCTACCATGTCATGCTTTGTCTATTCAATTGTCGTATGTCTACCTTGGAAAAGAATTCCATACTAGTCAAATGATTTTGGCCAAAAATCGATAACTATCGTTACAATCCAAACATGCAAAGACACAACGTTTTAACGGCACAATTTCTTTTATCCAATTATCATCTTTTAATTAATCTAACATGGCTATCCTACACCCTAGAAGGGTGACTACTTATGCATGATTAACAATGAAAAGGAAACTAAGATTATAAAACTAAGAATGATAAACATGATAAAGGAAATACTAAAAGAAAATGAAACTATAATGTAAAGACGAGAATAAAGATTACCGAAAAGGATGAGCAAAGATTGAAATGGAATAAGAACTTGAATAGGAAATGCAAACCCGGAAACTTGAATTCCAATTACAACTAGAACAAATACAATTGAAGAAAACTTAGAACTAGACTAAACTAAACTAGAGAAAACTAAAACTAAACTAAACTAAGAAAGAAGAACTAAACTAAAGAGAAATGTAAGAAGAGAAGAGATGTTGTGTGAAGGGATGGATATATGATGGATGTTGATATGAGGGCTTGGCACATCTATTTATAGTATTAGGGTTTCGTGGAGAAGAGGTCGGGCAATAAATACATAGGTCAAAAATAGGATGAAGGAGTCACAATGCTTGGAGCAGCAGGAATACCCGATCGGGTACACCACTTACCCGATCGGGTAAGTCGTCTTCTGGAAGCTCTTGACTAACTCTTCAACTTCCTTCGCTTTGACTTGACTTACAACATCCCCCTTGACTCTACAATCGGGTTTGTTGCTTGGATATGATGTTAAGCGATGAATTCTCCCGTCTAATTGATTGGTCTTCCGACAACTACAAAACCGTCTTTGCTTCTTCTCTCCCTTAAGTTAGTGAACCTTCTCGAAATGCCTTACACACGGTCAAGCTTGCATCTTCAAATCGTCGGCTTCTAGGCAAATGCTCGGAAATATAGAAAAGGGCGTAGAAACGTCACTTTCCCTACAAAACAAGTTAGAACACATGAATTCGCCTAGAAGACGATATTAGCTCATAAAATGGCTTAACAAAGCACAAATGACAAACAAAACCGAGCTAAAGTGGGGGTTAAAATCATACAAATTATTCACTTATCAAAAGGGAAAACAAACCGTTCACATCCCCGGCAACGGCGCCAAAATTGCTCGAGCATGTGCGCAAGCCCGATCAAAGATAAATTACCCAGACTAGGCTAATAACAAATTAATGTAATTAGGGAAGTAGGGGTCGATCCTCAAGGAGATGGTGTTTCCTATAGAATGTGAAATGTCTCGCAATTGGGTCTTATCTAACGAATATCTGGGTTTTGGGATTTTAATTTCTACACTAATAAAAGACATAAAAACAAAATAAAAGCAAATGAAAACAATAAAGCAAAGGATGAATTAACAATGATGAAAATAAACTAGGGAAGTAGGTTCACACATGTAGATTAATATATTGATGAAATTGGATATGGAACATGCAAATAATTCATTGTGAGTTCGTAAGAATGATGAGTTCATTACAATCATAGATCAGATGGTCTAGCAGGCTTTTAGGCAATTTACTAGGTCTTAATCTACCATGTCATGCTTTGTCTATTCAATTCACGTATCTCTACCTTGGAAAGGAATTCCATTCTAGTCAATGATTTTGATCAGAAACCGTCAACTATCGTTATAGCCCAAACATGAATAGACACAATGTTTTAAAAGCACAATTTCTTTTATCCAATTATCATCTTTTAATTAACCTAACATGGCTACCCTACACCCTAGAATGGTGACTACTCACTCATGGTGATGTTAAAATCTAAGATGAAGTTAATAACAAAAACTAGGATAGACATGTTTATTTGGATTTTGACAATAGTTTAAGACTCTTTATATGGCGATAATAACGACGCTAAATTGATAATCTAATGAAATGAAATGACGATTATAATGATACTAAAATGAATCTAAGATAACATAGATGGAAAATAACAATCAAAATAGAAAACATAAAGATATTAACAAAAGATAAGATAGGAATACCTAGATGACGATCAACAACGATAATGATAACGATAATAGAAATCCCTTGCTTAGAATAGTCGTTCCATGAATCACAATACTTGAACCAAATAAAGTAGATTACAAAGATGAAATTCTTATTGATCTAAGCTAAGGTTTTGATTTAGAAAAGACAGAAATAAACTAAGAACTAAAGATGAAAAAGAAGAAAATGTTCTAGACAAGAGAAGAGAGGCTAGGCTCTCTCCTCTTTATCTAGGTTTCTAATCTAAAGAGAAGTGTAAGAAGAGAAGAGAAGTGAAGTATGAAGAGATGTGTTGAGAAGAGTGGCTGGAGCATCCTTTATATAGCATTAGGGTTTCGTGGGGAAGGGGTCGAGCATTGAACATATAGGACAAAAGGAGGAAGTTGAAGCAATTTGCTCGAAGCAGCAGGGATACCCGATCGGGTAAACACTTACCCGATCGGGTAAGTTGCATTCTAGAAGCTTTGACTCTCGTTTCATCTCCCCTTGCATATGACTTGACTTCCATCATCCCCCTTGACCTCTTGAGTCGGGTTTGTTGATAGGGTTTGATGTAAAACGATGAATTCTTCGCCTAACTGATTGATCTTCTGACCACTGCGACATCGTCTTTACTTCTTCTTTCTTTTGAATCGGTGAACCTTCTTGAAATGCCTTCGACATGGTCCAACTTGCTTCTCAAATCGTCGGGTTCTAGGCAAATGGTCGGGAATATAGAAAAAGGGCGTAGAAATGTCACTTTTCCTACAAAACAGGTTAGAACATAGGAATTCGCCTAGAAGACGATATTAGCTCATAAAACGGCTTAACAAAGCACAAATGACATACAAAACCGAGCTAAATTGGGGGTTAAAATCATACAAATATTCACTTATCAGTAGGGTAGAGAGGGAGGAGATCGTGTCAGT
Organism: Heliosperma pusillum; assembly: GCA_022085475.1. Classification (NCBI taxonomy): domain Eukaryota; kingdom Viridiplantae; phylum Streptophyta; class Magnoliopsida; order Caryophyllales; family Caryophyllaceae; genus Heliosperma; species Heliosperma pusillum. The sequence continues at coordinate 95,131 of JAIUZE010074944.1, forward strand.
TCTACTACTTCCTCCTGCCGCCTCCACACGTCGACGGTCGTCTTGTTGGCTGCCTCCACACATCTATTTTGACGATGGATGTTGCCAGAGGCTGGGGTGCGCTGTCGTTGTATTTCAAATATAGTTACGTGGTGTTGCAGCTTTTGCATCGCCGTTGCCTGTGGACCGTTGTTGGTCGGTGCCTGTGGCCTGTTCGGTATTATCTTCCGGTGGTCCTCCTAGGCGGTTAGGGGTGTTACCACTGGGATTACACGGTGCGGGTTGGTGCGGGTTACACGACCGTAGGGTTTTGGTGTTCTTGGCCTTTTTTAGGCACGTGCATGCCCATTTCCTTATATTAGGTTGGTTTTTTTGTTTCCTTTTTCTTTTTATGTGTCGGAATCTGATCATGCCTGTTTTAGTACGGTTCCATTGTCCTTTTTCGTGTATTCATGAGTGTCGGGATGCTCGTGGTAGGGGCCTTACTAAGGCCGCCTGCCAAAAGCATTTTCAGGATCAACATTGTAATAATGGGGCTATGGGGCTTACGCGTCAAACTCTTACTGATAGTCTGACTGTTTTCTCTAATGCCGGGATCACTTTGAAGCGGATGAGGCTTTGGTTGTCTGGGGAGTGTCTTAAAACACATACCTTTCGCTCTAGGTGTCGGCATAGTCGGGGGGATATTGTTGCGCCTCCAGATTGTGGTGATGGCATCGTTAGCTTTATTATTTATGGTATCCCAAGACCTCTGGCTCTGTCTACCTCGGTGCTTTCATTTGATGATAGGGTTGATATTGTTCAATGGTCTATATCTTCGCTTGATTGTTTATTATATTTGGGCCTTTGCACCGTGAAATCTATTTCTCTTAAGTGTCGTCTTGGGTTTGCCCGGGTTTTGAAGGGTGTTTTAGATAATGTGGCTGACTCTCCTGGTGACCTCTTCTGCTGAGTTTGTATGCTTGTGTTGCCTATTTGTCTGCTTAAGACCTTTGCCCCTAGGAATAATCTTGAGTGTAGGACTGCTATTAGGCGACATCGTTAGGAGGAGAGTATTACCAGGGCTATTCTTGCTTGGGGGTGCCTGGAAGGGGTTTGCAGCTTTTGCAAGAGTGTTTGGCATAGGTTCCTCCTTCGTTTCAAGTGGAGGAGGATCTGGCTTTGAGTGAGCTTAACCTCCGTCAATGTCGGCGGAAGATTTGTGATGGTCATTATACTGCTGCTGTTAGGGTGCTTTCTTCCTCTAGCGTCGCCCCCTACTCTGAGGCCACTCTTGGTGCTTTGCGAGAGAAGCATCTCGTCGCTCTATCTCCCTCATTGCCTCCTTTGCCGGTGGATCATCATTCTCTTGTTGCCTATTCGGCAGTAGTTTTGGATATGATTCGTAGTTTCCCGCGTGGCACTTCCAGTGGGAGGGATGAGGTTCGTGCCCAACACCTTATGGAATGTTTGAGTGGCGTTGTTGTGGCTATCGCTGATGATTTGATCGCTTCTGTTACTAGGGTGGTTAATCTTTTTTTGGAGGGCCGGTGTCCTTTAGCCCTTGGTGAGTAGATTACCAGCGCTCCGCTCACGCCGTTGGTTAAACCGGGTGGTGGTGTTTGTCCTATCGATGTTGGCACTGTCTGGAGACGTCTTGTCAGTAAGGTTGGTGCTTGTTTGGTTGGTCCTTCTTTGTCTTCTTATTTTGCGGGCCTTCAGTTTGGGGTCGGGGTGTCCAGTGGAGGAAAGGCTATCTTGGATGCCTTAACTCGGCTTATTGAGGCCCGAGGTGGTGATGTGGGACTGTCTATGTTGCTGGTTGATTTCCAGAATGCTTTCAACCTAGTAGATCGTGCGACCATTGTAACAACCCAGTTTCTCCAATGGCTTAAATTATAAAAATTCGGAATAAATACTAAGTCACAAAAATCAGTAAAATTTTAAAACCGTGAACTCAGAATGAGTTGCTTCATAAAAACTGGATGTTAAAACATAATACAAAGTTTGATTACTGAACTACATTAAAATAAGGTTGGAATGTAGTAATAGTTTGTTACATCAACTTATAAAAGATGAAAATTAGATGACGTTTCCTCTCGACAATCCCCTTCCTAAGTTTTAGACTTCAAGATCCAAGTCACCTGAAACATTATTAAAATAAAACTGTCCTACTCAGTGGAAGTAACCTAACCGTCCTCTATCAACGGCCTCAATCATGCAGAAAATTAGTAATGCAATTAGGCGGTCAAACATACAACTCCAGTCATATTACAACATCGACACGTACACCATGTGATATGTACATGAAGTAGCACATAAGTTCATGTGAACAATTTACATTAAGCATGTGACATAATGATCGTGAGAGCATAACAACATTATTTAACAACTTATTACATCAAACCTTCTTTATTATCAACATAAGATAAGTTTAAGTAGGTGTCATGTGAGTAAAACTTGTAGTCATTTCTTTTAAAAACATTCAACTCTTTTGAAATAAAGCATGGGACGTGACTACTAATGTCTCACGCATACTCAAGGCTTGCATCTCACTTTGAGTACGAATGGGAGTATCCATTCCGCCGATCACGCCGATACTAGGAGGTTTACATCTCACCCCTAGTGCTCAATAGGATCGAACCACTAAATTGACTTAGTTTAACAACCGAAATCATGAGGAAGAACAGACTGCTAATGGATGGTCTCAGAGGTCCCATTTAAGTGACATGTCCCATACACTTCGAGGCACCAAGACAATCGCAACTGTCAAAGTCTGCACACGATCGCAACCGTGAAATAATATTAATTGCCAAGATATCTGAAAGGTAGTAAAGCTGATCAAGCTCTGGTCAATATATGCGCATATACCCACTCCACAACTCCTCGGAACACGCAGCTCCTTAGTGGTAGTTGGTCGACTACTATCCTAACGACAATCCCTCCACACGCAGCTTTGGGATGTACTGTCCATACTCATATAGCATAAGCTCTCTGAGCAATCTCCCGTCACGTCGATCCCTAAACCGTACCAAGATAGCGCCCAACACGCAAAACAAATGACTCATATATGTCTAGTAGATACGATATTACATTGATATATTTACTCACCGACATATTATCAATACATTGGTATCTGGCTCAGAGGTCCTATTCAAGGGGCATACCCAAAATAACCGAAATTAGCATACTGACTCATAGGTATTAATCTTATATTATCCTAATTACATACTTGTTAGAATAACTTATTCTACCTAGATTTGTTTATTCGCCTCCTAACTAAATTACTAGTCTTCTACAATTACGAGGCAAAGGGATTAGGTTAACTTACCTTAGAGATTTTCCGGGTCTTGGATATAGTCAAATATGCTCAAATCAACTAGCTCCTCCTCCTCTTCTATTTTTGGTTTCAGGACAATAATAAAAACAATAAACAAGTTAGTAAAAGCTTACATAATTAGTTAAGTTCTTTATAATTAAAGAAGAGTTTAGAAGGAAGAGATTAAAATGATACAAGTTGAACTCAAGACTTGAAACTTGAGAAAGGTGAGCATAAGTAAATGTTGGTGGAAGTATGGAACAAGTGAGGATGAATGCAAAAGGTGGAGTAGCAAAGTGGTGAGTAAATATGAAGACTACCCTCTTTCATTTATGCTCAAAGTTTGCATATCATTTGAGCATTCAAAGCTGAATTTTAATTACAAAAGTCCACTTGATGGACAAGTGAAAGGTGATGAAAAGCATTAACAATGACAAGGTGTAAGAAAAATGTAAGAGACACGCGACTCTTGTCTTGGGGTAAAAGTGAGTAAAGAATCAACCACTTTTACTCAATAATAGAGGATTGGTGAATATATATTTTTATTGGTTTTATAAGAACAAGCATAAGAGTAGTTTGAGTGCACATAATAGATTTTATGAAGGCAAGAGCAACAACCGAGCAGGTCTAAAATTTTGGGATGATTAATGGCAACCGAAAATATTACCATTGCGTCAGGCTCGGAAAAAAAAAAATTTAGGCTTTTGTTTCGCATTAATCGGAGTCCGAATGAAGATTTACGAACTGTGAAATAATATTAATTGCCAAGATATCTGAAAGGTTGTAAAGCTGATCAAGCACTTGTCAATATATGCGCATATACCCACTCCACAACTCCTCGGAACACGCAGCTCCTTAGTGGCAGTTGGTCGACTACTATCCTAACGACAATCCCTCCATACGCAGCTTTGGGATATACTGTCTATACTCATATATCAAAATCTCTCTGATCAATCTCCCGTCACGTCGATCCCTAAACCGTACCAAGATAGCGCCCAACACGCAAAACAAATGACTCATATATGTCTAATAGATACGATATTACATTGATATACTGACTGACCGACATATTATCAATACATTGGTATCTGGCTCAGAGGTCCCATTCAAGGGGCATACCCAAGATAACCGAAATTAGCATACGGACTCAGAGGTCCCGTTTAAGTAAATGATACCGGACCTATAAACTCCCGCATGTCCTAGTCCAAGTTAATGTATATACTAACTCATAAGTTCATTAAATCCATTAGAGTTTCATAGGTATTAATCTTAATCGAGTAGTTTTCGCATTTGAGATTTGAAACATTTTCTTCAATTAATAGATTAGAAACATAATTCATTATTTCTAGTTCATTATTCAAGAATTAATACTTCTAGGTATTTTATTTTTAAGTGTAAATTTACTTTGGCTTAGTAACTTTTGACTAATTAATTTGTCAATGGTTAACCAAGGTCATCATAGTCAACTCACAGCTTAACTAATGTTTTAATTAGTCAAGGCATGACTAGAGACAAGTTCCTAAGTGAGTATTTAATATTCCACTAATGTCCTTATATTATAATATGGATTTACTCGAAAATTCGATGGTAAAATGAGTGTTTTAAACTTAAAACATTTAAAGACATTTTAGTCTAAAATTATACTAAATTCATAAAGATTATTAAAAATCGTCATTAGACCTTGTTAAAGTCCTTGAAAGTCTTTTCAATAATAGTCTTTGAGATAAGATACAATTAAGATTTTAAAACAATTATTTAAATAACTAAGTAAGGTGGTTTAAATCATAAAATGAATATTTTTATAAAAATATTTAAACATATATTTTTGTATTCTCCTTTCTGTATAGAACTTGAAATCATTTTATGGTTATAATTTAAGTTCTTTTTTTAATAAAAAAGTATTAAACTCGTATTAAACCATAAAATTAGTTTTGGTTTATTTTTGAAACAGGATCAAAACTTAATATTTTTCAACGAAACTTTGCATTCTGGTTAATAATGAAATTAGTGAACCCCTCCAATTATTTCATGATTTTTAAAAGACAATATAATTAACTGAATTTCGTACATTATTAATGCTTGCATAAATCTTATAAAAAAGAAGAAAAATCGCATTGATGCAAGGTCAGATCCTAAAAATCCTATAAATCAGTAAGTACAACATATTAAAATTTCAGCTCCGTGAAATTTATGAAACAGAACGAGCATAATAAAGAAGTTTCGGTATTGTCATAAAAGTTAACATACACATATCATTTTCCATTTTGACCTTGTTTTAGTGGATCTAACATGTAAGTATCTACTAAATATTTTATGCCTTTAGGTATATTTTTCATGTTAGGTGATAACACAAATAGTAGGATTACACATACAATCAAGACGTTACACTTCTCATGATAATTTATTCTAGGGTATTATTCATGGTGATCAAATAACATGCATGTAGCAAATAAATCTTATACTACCCTAATTACATACTTGTTAGAATAACCTATTCTACCAAGATTTGTTTATTCGCCTCCTAACTAAATTACTAGTCGTCTACAATTACGAGGCAAAGGGATTAGGTTAGGTTACCTTAGAGGTTTTCCAAGTCTTGGATATAATCAAATATGCTCAAATCAACTAACTCCTCCTCCTACTTATATTTTTGTTTTCATGACAAAAATGAAAACAATAAACATGTTAGTAATAGCTTACATAATCAATTAAGTTCTTTATAATTAAAGAAGCGTTTAGAAAAGAAGAGATCAAAATTATACAAGTTGAACTTATGATTTGAAATTAGAGAAAGATGAGTATAAGTAATGTTGGTTGAAGTTTTGAACAAGTGAGGATGAATGCTAAATGAAGTAGAAAAATTCTGAGAATATGAAGACAACCCTCTTTCATTTGCTCAAAGTTTACATATCATTTGAGCATTCAAAGCTGAAGTTTTCTTCACAAAGGCCAACTTGGTGGACAATGTAAGAGATGGTGAAAAGCATTAACAATGACAAGGTGTAAGAAATTGTAAGAGACATGTGATCCTTGTCTTGGGATAAAAAGAGAGTAGAAATCAGCCACTTTTACTCAAAATAATGGAAGGTGAATTTATTTATTTGTTTTATAAGAACAATTATAAGAGTAGTTTGGGTGCACATGACATTATGAATTTTATGAAGGCACTTAGTATCAACCGAGTAGGACTGAAATCTTGGGATGCTTATTTACTACTGAAAATATTATCATTGTGTTGGGCTCGGAAAAATAATAAATTTAGGCTTTTATTTCACCTTAATCGGAGTTCGAATGAGGAATTACAGGCCAAAATACGAAGCCAGATTAAAGTTACGCGGGAATGAAAAATCGTAACTTACAATGATTGTTTCGAAAGCTACAAAGGGTATTAGATGAAATTTCAAGTTTCTCTTCTAAAATTATAATATTTAAGAGACTAATTATTCCGTACTCGGGCAAAGCTATATAAATAAACTATTAAAATTTACGGGGTGTTACAGTACATCCCCCTGAAAAGAATTTCGTCCTCGAAATTAATGATAGCTATAGATACGCAATCTAATTAGGTAGCTCGGGGCATTTCTTGCGTATGGACTCTTTGGTCTCCCAAGTAGTATAGTCGAGGTTCTAGCTTAGCCATCGAACTTGACTAGAGGTACCTACTTCCTTCTCAGCTTCTTTGTCTCTTAGGCTAGAATCTCCACTGGTCTCTCAGAATAAAAGAGGATGGGTTCGATGGCGACTACATCAATTTATTATTTAAGACGGTATTTGATCATAACTAAAATAGATGAAATCGTCTTTAAAAAATATATTATTAAATTTAAGTTGAGACGAAATTGAGATGAAAACAATTTATTTATTTGGGAGTTTATAAAGGTAGTAATAAATATACTTAAATTAGTTTAACTAGTAGTTGCTAAATCTGGGGTGTTACATTATCAACCCAATATAAAAAAATAAAAATTGATCCACGAAACTTGTAAGTGGTAGCCGATTTTTTTTTTTTTTATTGAAACTCCTAAATAAATAAATAAAAAATACGTAATTTTTTTTCCTTTTACTATGAAAATGCTTTATTCCTTAAAATTTGATGTCACAAGTAGTACAAGGTATTTGAAATTTTCAAAAAAAATAAAATAAAGGATTTTCACAAGAATGTCAATAATTATCGCGACAAGTTTGAAACCGCGGGAAAGGGTTGATGAAAATTGCCATTTGTAAAAGTTTTAAAATTTCGATGACAAGGCGACTAGTAATAGGTAAACCACAAGTATAATAATGAAGTTCAACGAAAAATGATGGACAACTAAGGGAAAACGAGACGATGGGTCTTATGAATAAGATGAGGTTCCAGTTCCAGCATCGTCCACTTTTCTCCCTTTACTATTCCCAACGGATCTCTATACTACTCTACTACCCATTTTCCAACGGCATTGCTACAGTAATCCACTCTCTATAAAAAGAAAAAAAACACTCAAATTCAAATCATCTTACTCACTTAATTCCCTCTTATCTCAACATCCTCCAAAATTCCAAATATTTCAAGTACACTATCTCCGATTATGGTTGTTACATACGACGCGCTCAATGAGTCGATTAAGAAATCTCTTGACGAAGTGAAAACTTTGCTTAGCTTGCTAATGGTTCTATTTGTTGTCATGATTGCTTTATTTGTAATGCTGGTAGTCAACCTATGTTAAGAGCTTAATTAATAAACAAGATTAAATAAGAAACGATATAGTTTTTTTTTTCATAATCGAATCTTAGATCTCTAATTTGACACCCTTGTCTCAGACCACTTCGGCTACATTCCCAAGAGTATATTCTTCTTGCATAAATTCATAATATCATTCGTGTGACATCACTATCGGCACACTCAAATGGGTACTTTGCACGATAACTCGATATCATTTCACTATATCCCAAATTCACTGTGTAATGCTTGCTCATATATTCGTCAAGAAGAGTATCACTCTAACACTTTAATATCATATTACTTAACACTTTAATCACTAACTATTCCACTCGTTATAAATTCCAACATTTAATGGTTAAGCTTCTAATGCCTTGATTATCAATTTATTCTCATATATCATCACCCGATCTACTAGACTCAAATGATCGATTATCTTTAAAATTACGAATGTACAACTACCGAATTCTTATTAAGTACCTCATAATGACATCATCCTTCAATAGAAGAGTAAGCTTACTAGGGAATTATTCTTTTAACCCAATTAGCAACGTTAACAACACATGTCCTCAATAATGGTTTTGCATATATTTCAAATTTAAAATGTGAAGATCAAGACCAATAATTGAGTAAGCTCATATATCTCTCACAAGGCTTCCACAACAAGCTAGACCTATAACAATTGACATGACATTTTGGACTCAATACTGCTCAGCTGTCGCCAAGCTGGGACTTGAATTTCGACCACAAATCTGTCATAAGTTCAAACGGTCTTATTTTCGAATCCACGGATTATACCTAAGTCATTAGTCCTTTTATAAATAGATGATAATTCATGTCGAATATCCCATAACTCTACTTTCTTCTTGATTCCTTTCCTTGAATCTAGTATCTTTAAACCAAATGCCTCATACCAATGATGTCAATCTAACTAGGCACTATGAGAATAAGATTGGAGACATAGTTCGCCAAATTCCTGAGTTTTTCATCTGACTGAAAGTAGTTCTCACCGAAGAAGCTATTGGGAACTTATTAAGCCAGACTCCGGTACTAAGTCTTCTACGAAATATCTTATGGGAAGGTCCCGATCCACATTTGTCTCCAATAACTCCAGCTCAAAAAGTTACCAGGGGTAAGTCTGACTCTCTCATAATTTAATTGTAAAACTAAATTATTACCAAGTTAATAAACTAAACCCTTTTTCCTATTTCAAAATTTATTAAGAGGAAGTATGAAGAGTTGAAACAACTAGAAAATGAGGTTGTTGAGGTATGCAAGCGACTTCAGATAGTCGTGAATTGGGTGACTGCGGTTGATTTGCTCACTGGGAGGGGAAATATTTTCGCTGGGCCATATGAGGATACTAATCTTCTCGATATATACACCGATCGGATGATGGAGGAGGCTGAGGAAGAAGCAATGCACGTGGCCTCAGCATCCTCAGAGGACAGTTGTAACACTGGGGCTACATTTTATTAAGGTTAAAACTTGATAAGTAGAAGTATCATGCTAAATCGCAGAATCTAACACTTGTTATTCCCTCCGATTGATGTTTACCATTAAGTCCACTAAAGTAATGTTAACAAGGGATCCTTAATTAAAATTTTCCATAATAGTACTTCTCACACTATTACAACTTATGCTCAAACACAACCAATTATGTCTCAAACTGGTATACAATTTTCTGCAATAACTCCATTTAATCGTAAACATCCACAATACATGTGAGATAATATATCATGCCAGGGATGACCTTAAAATGGTTAATAATACAACTTCAAACAGTTGCTTTATACTTTTACTATAAGAAATTTGGTCACTAGATTTATGGCTTTCCTAATACCAATGTTGATTTCACACAATTTAAGCTGACTAATAATTCATAGTCATAACAGATATACTACTATTTGCTCCACCGGTTATCCAATTGAAAGTCTCGCTTCACTAGCATCCTGAACAAATTACTATACACTTGCCAGTAACTACATATCCTCATACTGTTCCATTTTGAATTTATACTAATTCTTTCAGGCTGAAGGGAGCATTGACTCCCATATATAAAGGCTTACGGTTACTCCATAATTTTCACATCTCTCTCTTATTTTTCCATTTAACCCTAAAATATGCCTCACAAAACTGCCCTCGAAAAGGTTAGGTCTTATGAAGGAAAGATTAATGATATTGTTAGTGAACTTTCGGAGTTCTTTTCTCACTTGAAGGTAGTTCTTGTCGATGCCCTAATCAATAAGTTATTAAACTTTGGTCCTGCATTAACTCTTATCGAAAGCATCGTAGAAGGAGGTATTGATCTGCGCCTCTCTTTGGTGGCTTTGGCTGAAGACATCATAGGAGGTAAGCCATTCTACAAAAATATTTAAATGCAGTTATGCCATCCTATTATCTGACACTCGCTTCTCGAACTTGTTAAAGAAAACGTTTTTTTTCGAATAAAAAGCGAAGAGCTGAAGCAGCTGGAAGGCAAAGTAGAAGAGCTCTTCAAGTGTCTTGAAATTGTGATCAAGTGGACCGCCTTGGTAGATCTATGTCTTGGTGAAGGAAGGATCTTTGTTGGTCCATTTGAACCAACTCTACTCTTGGATGTATATATTGACCACTTTTTAGTAGACGTCTTTGTGAGTACCGCGTCTTCGTCTTCTTTTGAGACCTCCTGAGAATGTAGTGATTCGTCCACTAGGGTTACCTTGAGAAGAAGAGTTAGTATGTCTGGTGCCCATGCATGGATTCTAATATGTATCGTTATTAATACTATCGACATGAGTTCTTTTTGCAGTAAGTGCGTTCTAATAGAAGTGAGGAAAAATAGAAAAGTAAATACTACCGATTATTATATTAGCAATAGAAGTAACACATTATAAATATCATGCAAGCAAAAACAAAAGGTAATGCACTAAGTCTAAGGTTGGTCACTACATACTACCCATGCTAATTATTCTACCCCAACAATTTATTAGACAATTCTTAAGTGTTTCTATGTGTATCTCTCATTTTAGTGATCTAAGAGTTCTAGTTATTATATTTTATTTGACTTAAAAGTCATGACTCCCGGATGCGCCCTCGATAGGTGAAACAATAATGTATCGCACAATTATTATCCACGGTCTCAAGGTCCCTCTGATTCCAACTAACAACCCAGTTTCTCGAAGGACTTAAATAACAAAAATTTGGAATAATTAGTAAGTCACAAAAATCAGTAAAATTTTAAAACCGTCAACTCAGAATGAGTTGCTTCATAAAAACTGGATGTTAAAACATAATACAAAGTTTGATTACTGAACTACATTAAAATAAGGTTGGAATGTAGTAATAGTTTGTTACATCAACTTATAAAAGATGAAAATTAGATGACGTTTCCTCTCGACAATCCCTTTCCTAAGTTTTAGACTTCAAGATCCAAGTCACCTAAAACATTATTAAAATAAAACTGCCCTACTCAGTGGGAGTGACCTAACCGTCCTCTATCAACGGCCTCAATCATGCAGAAAATTAGTAATGCAATTAGGCGGTCAAACATACAACTCCAGTCACATTACAACATCGACACGTACACCATGTGATATGTACATGAAGTAGCACATAAGTTCATGTGAAAAATTTACATTAAGCATGTGACATAATGATCGTGAGAGCATAACAACATTATTTAACAACTTATTACATCAAACCTTCTTTATTATCAGCATAAGATAAGTTCAAGTAGGTGTCATGTGAGTAAAACTTGAAGTCATTTCTTTTAAAAACATTCATCTCTTTTGAAATTAAGCATAGGACGTGACTACTAAAGTCTCACGCATACTCAAGGCTTGCATCTCACTTTGAGTACAAATGGGAGCATCCATTCCGCCGAACACACCGATACTAGGAGCTTTACATCTCACCCCTAGTGCTCAATAGGATCGAACCACTTAATTGACTTAGTTTAACAACCGAAATCGTGAGGAAGAACGGACTGCTAATGGATGGTCTCAGAAGTCCCATTTTAGTGACATGTCCCATACACTTCGAGGCACCAAGAAAATCGCAACTGTCAAAGTCTGCACACGATCGCAACCGTGAAATAATATTAATTGCCAAGATATCTGAAAGGTAGTAAAGTTGATCAAGCTCTGGTCAATATATGCGCATATACCCACTCCACAACTCCTTGGAACACACAGCTCCTTAGTGGTAGTTGGTCGACTACTATCCTAACGACAATCCCTCCACACGCAGCTTTGGGATGTACTGTCCATACTCATATAGCATAAGCTCTCTGAGCAATCTCCCGTCACGTCGATCCCTAAACCGTACCAAGATAGCGCCCAACACGCAAAACAATTGACTCATATATGTCTAGTAGATACGATATTACATTGATATATTTACTGACCGACATATTATCAATACATTGGTATCTGGCTCAGAGGTCCTATTCAAGGGGCATACCCAAAATAACCGAAATTAGCATACTGACTCAAAGGTCCCATTTAAGTAAATGATACCGTAGCTATAAACTCCCGCAGGTCCTAGTCCAAGTTAATATACATACTAACTCATAAGTGCATTAAATCCATTAGAGTTTCATAGGTATTAATCTTAATCGAGTAGTTTTCGCATTTGAGATTTGAAACATTTTCTTCAATTAATAGATTAGAAACATAATTCATTATTTCTAGTTCATTATTCAAGAATTAATATTTCTAGGTATTTTATTTTAAGTGTAAATTTACTTTGGTAGTAACTTTTGACTAATTAATTAGTCAATGGTTAACCAAGGTCATCATAGTCAACTCACAGCTTAACTAAAGTTTTAATTAGTCAAGGCATGACTAGAGACAAGTGAACCATAAAATCAGTATTAAACTTTTATTAATAAAAAAATATTAAACTCGTATTAAACCATAAAATCAGTTTTTGTTTATTTTTGAAACAGGATCAACACTTAATATTTTTCAACGAAACTTTGCATTGTGGTTAATAATGAAATAGGTGAACCCCTCTAATTATTTCATGATTTTTAAAAGACAATATAATTTACTGAATTTCGTACATTATTAATCCTTGCATAAATCTTATAAAAAAGAAGAATGCATCGATGCAAGGTCAGATCCTAAAAATCTTATAAATCAGTAAGTACAACATATAAAAATTTCAGCTCCGTGAAATGTATGAAACAGAACGAGCATAATAAAGAAGTTTCGGTATTTTCATAAAAGTTAACATACACATATCATTTTCCATTTTGACCTTGTTTGAGTGGATCTAACATGGAGGTATCTACTACATATTTTATGCCTTTAGGTATATTTTTCATGTTAGGTGATAACACAAATAGTAGGATTACACATATAATCAAGACGTTTACACTTCTCATGATAATTTATTCTAGGGTATTATTCATGGTGATCAAATAACATGCATGTAGCAAATAAATCTTATACTACCCTAATTACATACTTGTTAGAATAACCTATTCTACCAAGATTTGTTTATTCGCCTCCTAACTAAATTACTAGTCTTCTACAATTACGAGGCAAAGGGATTAGGTTAGGTTACCTTAGAGCTTTTTCGGGTCTTGGATATAATCAAATATGCTCAAATCAACTAACTCCTCCTCCTACTTATATTTTTGGTTTCATGACAAGAATGAAAACAATAAACATATTAGTAATAGCTTACATAATTAATTAAGTTCTTTATAATTAAAGAAGAGTTTAAAAAAGAAGAGATCAAAATTATACAAGTTGAACTTATGATTTGAAGTTAGAGAAAGATGAGTATAAGTAATGTTGGTTGAAGTTTTGAACAAGTGAGGATGAATGCTAAATGAAGTAGCAAAATTGTGAAAAAATATGAAGACAACCCTGTTTCATTTATGCTCAAAGTTTACGTATCATTTGAGCATTCAAAGCTGAAATTTATTCACATAGGCCAACTTGGTGGCAATGCAAGAGATGGTGAAAAACATTAACAATGACAACTGACAAGGTGTAAGAAATTGTAAGAGACATGTGATCCTTGTCTTGGGGTAAAAAGAGAATAGAAATCAGCCACTTATACTCAAAATAATGGAAGGTGAATTTATTAGTTTGTTTTATAAGAACAATCATAAGAGTAGTTTGGGTGCACATAACATTATAAATTTTATGATTGCACTTTGCATCAACCGAGTAGGACTGAAATTTTGGGATGCTTATTTACAACTGAAAATATTACCATTATGTCGGACTCGGAAAAATAATAAATTTAGGCTTTTCTTTCGCCTTAAACGGAGTTCGAATGTGGAATTATAGGCCAAAATACGAATCCAGATTAAAGTTACGTGGGAATGAAAAATCGTAACTTACAACGATTGTTTCGAAAGCTACAAAGGGTATTAGATGAAATTTCAAGTTTCTCTTCTAAAATTATAATATTTAAGAGACTAATTATTCCGTACTCGGGCAAAGCTATATAAATAAACTATTAAAATTTACAGGGTGTTATAATCATGCTGCAGGAAGTCCGCCGTCGTTGTCCGGTTCTTTCCTGTTGGGTGGAGTTTTGTTACTCTAGTCATGCCCGTCTTTATTATGGGGAGCATTGCTTGTGGTCTTGTCAGGGTGTCTAGTAGGGTGATTCTTTGGGCCCTTTGCTTTTCGCTTTAGTTTTGCATCCCTTAGTGTGCAAAATCCGGGACTCTTTTGATCTTTTTATGCAGGCATGGTACTTGGATGATGGCACCATTATTGGGGACTTTGGAGGTGGGGAAGGTTTTGGAGTTGATTATGATATATGGTCCTCAGTTTGGGCTTCAACTTAATGTCGCTAAAATTGAGGTTTTTTGGCCTACTGAGGATCATCGGAGTCGACTTCCTGGTGTTTTCCCTCCTTCTATTGCTCGGCCTTTGAGTTGTGTCTCTGTTTTGGGTGGGCATGTCAGTACTTGCCCTAGTTTTGGCACTAAGCTTGTGGCGAAGAGAGTGACTAAGACCATCGAGCTTATGGATTTAGTTGCTAGGATTGAGGACCCGCAATGTGAGTTGCTTCTGCTTAGATCTTGTACGGGTATATCTAAGCTCTACTTTACCCTCCGTACTTGTTCGCCGAGAGTCTTTGGGTCTGTCCATCTTCATTTTGATGCAGCACTTTGTTCTAGCTTGGAACGTATTGTCATCGCGTCTGGGCCGGGTTTTGGGGATTGGCAGTGGCGCCTTGCCACTTTCCCTTTTCATCTTGGTGGGCTTGGTGTTTATGCTGCCGGGGATGTTTTGCACTATGCTTTTTTGGCGTCCCGTTTGCAGGCCAAGCTACTACGGCCTTCTGGTATTATAGATGCTGGTCCTACTTTTGATGAGGCCTTGCGGGTATTTTCGGAGACTACAGGTTCTGCTTTTTTACGTGATCCTAGTGAAATCGCTGCCCCTAAACGTATGAAAAAATTGGCAGATATATATTTTGCGAGGATTGCTACTGCAGAATCTGTTTTCTCTTTGACACTGCGTCAGCTTGCGTTGTGGAAGTCTCAGCAGGGTGCCCACTCCTCTGATTGGTTACATGCGGTTCCTATCTCTGGGTTGGGTCAGACTATGAACGGGAGGACTTATTGTAGTGGGCCGGGATATCGTCTAGATGTTCCTTTATTCTTGGTATCTAGGCCTTGTCTTACTTGTTCTCGGGTTTTTGCTGATGATATTTATGGGGACCACGTTGTTTCTCGTACATGCACTTTGGGTGTTAAGCATCGGCATAACCTCGTCCGTGACACCTTATTTGACATTTGTTATAGGTCTGGTATTTCTACGGGTAGAAAGGTGGATATCGGTTTAGTTGACGGACATGGCGGCTCTCTTCGTTCTGCGGAATTGCTGCTCTATTCCTGGGACAGAGGACGTGATGTGTGTGTTCATTTGACAGGGTCTTCCCCCTTGACACAGACTGGGATGGCTGATTTTATGCCGGGACGGGTTGTCGCTGATGCTGCTCAGCGCAAATGTGCTAAGTATGGGGATTTGTGCGCGGCTGCTGGCTATGGTTTCATACCCTTCTCTTTCTTTTCGCTTGGGAAGCTGGGTTCGGATGCTGTTGACCTGCTTAAGCGGATCCAGAAATTCTCGGTATCTCAGGATGCATGGGATCGGGTGGCCATTGATATTTTTACTAGACTGAGCTTTGCTGTAACTAAGGGGGTGGGGGCCCAGATTGTCTCTCGGCTTCCCACCAATTTCATGTAAACTTTTAATTTTTATATTAATGAAAGCTGCGCGCATCCCTTTATAAGATGTGAAAAAAAAGGAGAAAAAGGAAGAAATAAACATTTGGAATTGAAAAAATAAAGAGGAGGAAACTACTCCTTTATTTATCACTTTAATATTATTTGAGGAGTTGTGTTTGTAGTTCTAAATGAGTTTATGTCATGATTGACATTGTGTTAGATTTTCTATGTTGGGTAGCTGAATGCGGTTATTTTTTTGGTTACGGTCGGTTCTAGCTTGGCTTTTACCTTTACATATCCAAATCTTTTTGCCCTTTCTACCCAATTACCTCACCTTACACTTAAATGTAAGTCCCGATGAAGAGTCTATCGATCCCAAATACTCAAGAGGGGGGGGGGGGGGGAATTGAGTACAGATAAAGTATGCCTACTTTTTCGTTTGTCCGTATGAGCGTGAATAAGTAATGAGTAGTTCGAATATATTGATTAAACTCGACCTAACAAATTGCTTGTCGTGTGTTTGAAAACAAATAAATAAGTAAAGCAAACAAAGAAACAAGAGACAGAAGGAAATTTGAAATGGTTCAGTTTCACACGTTGAAAACTACGTTCACTATTACTCGAATAATAATTTTAGTACTTTCCTACGGATCACAAAATTACTAACCCACTCGTACAACTAACTCTAGTTGTAACTCAAGGTGACTACCGTTAAATACTCGATTCTATCTTACGTTAATAAGAAAGTGTTTTTTGTTTGTTTTTTTATGTTCACACAATTGAACGAATGCAAAATAACGTTTCTTCAAAAGTAAGGTGCAAGAAAGTTACGACTTTTCGAAAATAGGTTTTGCAAAATAAAGATTTTACTCAAAATATTTATCACAATGCAAAATATAAAATCTAATGTGAAAAGCTTAAAATCAATGCATGAGGTGCATGGGTATTTATAGTAGTAGAGCTAACTAGGTTTTAATTAAAACCCTAGTATAGCCGTGACCTAACTAGGGTACCAAGACAAGTCTAGGATAAATTTACAAACCCTAATTCACCACATGTCTCCCTTGTGCCACAAGAAAGATATTAGGTTTAGAATCCTATTTAAATTCTAATTGAACACAAGAGCTATTCATAAACAACACGGTTCATAAGCCTTAGCTTCGTGAAGCCTTAGTCCAACACGGTTTTAACAAGATACATTTAGGGTTTATATTTGAACATATATGAAACCCTACATAGCATGACAACTCATAGGTTGTTTTACTAATTAATAGAGAAATCACAATGATGTTCAATTTAAATAAATTTAAGCTATGTTCTACCATATATACACCCCTTATAAAAGTTTGTTTAAAAACTTTATTCAAAAACAGTTTTAAAATATTAAAACAGCCATACCGATTTCCGCAACTCCTAGGTTATAGTAGAATCACTTATAACCTTGAGCCTGGCAAATAAGGTTATAGGTAAAACATCTATAACTTTACTTCCCAAATTTACTATTGAAAGATATCGTTATTGGATGACGACCTATACTATGAAATCTTCCTGGAGATCTTCAGTATGTTGATCATCACTTCATTCCAATCTTGAGCTCCGCAAGCTACTTCAATTCTTTATCTTTGATCTTGAGCTTGACTTTCGCCAAAGTTATGACAGAACCAGTCATAAATTCACCGCAACAGTTCCAAGGTTATGACTTAATTACCTATAACCTTGCAATACCTTCGCTTCACAAATAATCAAGGTTATAGCTGAACAAGCTATAACTTTAAGTGCAAAACCATGCTTAATCTATCAAAGACTAAACAAACAATTACAAGCACAAGCATATACATTATAAGATCAAACATGTCATTATCAAAACCAATTATATAACTATATGGTTCAACACCCGACATGTGTTTTGGCTCTCGAATGGTTGGAGTGTGTATTTACGGTAGCTAGAGATATCTTTCATGTTAAATTGCGTGCATGCTTTTGAAGATGGCAGTTAGGTGAGTGACTTGTTTTACACCTTACCTCACAAAATATTTGTTGACCATTTGCTTGTACGAGTGATGAGTGATCCGTGAGAGTCCGACATAGACGGTCTCCCAAGGTCGACAGTTTGGTAATTTTTAATCATTAATTTAACTCGTTTGCATTAGATCTTTGAGCTTGAGTGTCACTTTTGCGATAAATTGGTTTAACGAGTCATTAGCTTAGCTAGCTCTGAGTTATTCATCTCTCCAGTAGTCCTGTTCTCTGTCTTGAATTTTTCTTGCTTGAGGACAAGAAAGGGTTTGGTTCGGGGAGGTTTGATGCGTGCCTTTTTGTACGCGTTTATTCGCATATTTTGCACGCATTTCTATGCATTTATGTGGCTTTGGTGCTATATTTCCTCCCGTATTTGCTACATTGGGTGCATTTCATTTATTTTGCAGAGTTGGAAACCATCTATGCACTTAAAAGCAAAAACCGTTCGAGAAGGAAGACATGAGGCGAGCTTGTAAAAAGAAGTGAAGAATCACAAGGGATGTCGATTGACACCTCCTCTGTGTCGATCGACCAACCTCAAAAAAGTCGATTGATGGCTTCTTGTAAATTAGGTTATGCACGTTTTTTAGGAACAAACTACGTAACTTTTCTCTAAACTTCAGATCTAGAAACAAATTCTCTTATCTACTTTTGCTCATACTTTGGATCTACTTTGGTATGTAATTTAATTCCTTTCTTTGCTCTTCTACATTAGTTTCAATTATTCCTTTCCTTCTCTTTGATTATAGTTTATGCTTTATTCTTTTCCCCTTATTTCATCATGAATTTACTTTATTTCAATTCTATTATTGTTGTCATTAATATGAATATGAGTAGCTAAATCTTCTTGCTAGGATTTAGGGGAACCGTGGATTATTAGATGATTAATAATTAGGTTTATGAATAAGTGTTCTTCCATCGTGTCATTATTGTTAATTGCGACGTTATAATTTACAAATGTTAGCTTTTACTTCCAACAAGAACTCTAGATTTCAAGTTTAAGGGCTTGCCTGGATTGGGAGTAATTATTACAGGATTAATAGAGCTTAAATGAACTTAAAATGAAGGGAAGTACTAGAACTCGACATGGACATAGACTCGGTGTGACTAGCCCGTGTTTGAACCAAACATGGCTCTTGGGCTTGTGACAAACGTCCTAGGTGACCTAATTAGGACGTCTTCGTGGATTGACTCAGACCAACTGGTCGACATTCAAGACTCGGACCCAAAGATCGGTTTGGGTGACCTATTGACACATGTAGGGTGGGCGAACAAGAGTTCATCTAGACTAACTCGAACTAACTGACTCAAACTCGATTCTGGGTTTGGGTTAGGTTTGGTTTATGGTTTGCTTGAATTTGAATTTGAAAAGGATTGAATTAAATGAATTAAAACGAGCATTAAAACGGGAAACATGCCGGCTTAAAATGGCTTGTTTTTTTGGGTCAAAGAAAATTCTATCCTAATCCGGCAGCATTTCAGCTTAAAATGAGATCTTTTGTCAAAAGAGGTCAATTATTAAAAGTGAGTCGGGATTTTTCTAACCCTAAATGGACAACATTTCAGCTTAAAAATGGATCTTTCGTCAAAAGAGGTCATTTTAAAAATCAGGATTATTCTAATCCTAAATCGACAGCATTTCAGCTTGAAAATGGATCTCTTTTTTTTTCCAAAAGGGTTGAATCGAGAGAATTGGTTTGAAAAATTGACTTCAGTTTTCGAAAAATGGGCCGAGTTGAAAGCGGATTTGAAAACATGACACGGGATTCAATAGTCATTCGCATTTTAGGGATGCAATGCATGGGTTAGAGTCTTCTAAGTCTCGGTCGGTCTTCAAGAAAAGGTCAGTGCTAATGAAATCGCTTTGCCGGGGAATCACATACTCGTCATAGCATGTGGCAAAATGACATGTATACAACCGCCAACCTCCACGAATCACCTTGATATTTAAATTAGACACAATGTACGTCATTTTCCTATCTCGGGACGAACCCGAAGGAGAAAATGGGCCAAATCCTAAAGTTTCGATTGGTTTATGCATGATTAACAAAAAAACATGACAAGTACTCCTAATAGCCATTCATTTGCTTTTCAAGCTTCACTATCCCCAGCGGAGTCGCCAAATTGTGGATGAGGGAATTCGATCTACGCAAAATGGTTTTAATATCATAAAAAAACATTTTTTTTAATTTAAGCTTTGAAAAGAGTCGCCACTAAATTTTTACATGAAATTTAGAAACCAAGTTTTATAGAAAATGAGTTCGTGTGAGGTTACGTGTTAGGAAGTTAATTTAATGTCATTAAAAGAACACCCAACCCCGCCCGTTACAATAACGGTCTCTACTAAACAAATGAATGACTATTTGGAGGCGTGTCATATGCACTTAGGGCTGAGCAAAAATATACGATACGGTTTAATATACGGATACGATACGGTATACGGTTTTAATTATACGAATTTCTGGGTACACGATACGAATTTTCGGGTATACGATACGATTTTTTTAAAACCGTATCTGGTCCAGGTTGGGGAAAATCAAAACCGGGTATAAGGTTTTTGACACGGTTTAATAAAAAATAACAACAAAAAAAGTTGTATGTGAAACTTTAGTTTTGATATGGACTATTTGTGTGAAACTTTGTGGGTCAATATTTCGATGTGAAATTTGCAATGTATATAACTACTTTGTGGGTGTCAAAGTTGTATGAGAAGCTACGAAGGTTTGCATTTTGTCATCTTAAAACTAACTTTGTAGTAGTTTTGTTTTTTAATAATATGCCTAATAGATCATATATGCATCCTAGCAATGGGAAGTTATTAATTTTGTGGAATCAAATTTTGAGTTCTGATCATTATTGATTAAACAGGATCCAGGTATCCGGTTTTCGAGTACCCGGTTTAACCGGGTATACGGAAACCGGATACCCGGTTAAACCGGGTCGTATCCGAGTATTAATTTTTGGCCTTAGAAAAATCGGGTACCTGATACCGTTTTTAAAAACCGTACCGGATACCCGGTTTTACTCACCCCTATATGCAGTGCAATCATACAAGTTAAACCCTAACATGTGACATCCATTCTATGTGGATTTAATGCAATTTAAACTTTGTCAAAGTTGTTTTAGCATGTGAATGTTCCTTTAAACTAATCTAGTATAAACAAACAAAAGAGAAGGAAAGGAAGCATCTTAATCATAGCATAAGACAGAACAACAAACGTTAGCGGTTAATTACAAGACATAAAACACAAATAAGATTAAAATAAAACAAGACTCAATGTTCATATGAAAATAGTTTAAGAAAGAAACAAAAGACGCCTCTGTCTCAGGGTCACTCGATCGAGTACTGTTGTACTCGAGTGACTCTGGGGCAGAGTAAAAAAAACACAGACAAGAGGATACTCGATCGAGTACCACTGTACTCAGTCGAGTATCGACCCGCCTTGATCGAGTATGTCAAATACTCGATCGAGTGACTAAAAGACAAACTCACCTCCGCTACGACATATGATTAAAAAGCATAAAGTATGATACAATACGAATTATGACTCTAAAATGACAATAGACCCGACATAAACTATATGATACGAACATAAAAAAAGCAACATACAAACCGAAACATTCAATTCAAAAGGCTAATTCAATCTACTCGTGTTAGATAAAACACGAACGACTACATGATGAAGTAAAGGCATGACACGCAGAACTAATGGTAATTAAAACAATAACATGAACATACAAAATCAAACTAGCGAGCTAAGTACAAAACACAAGAGAGTAACGAGTCAACAACATATGACAATGGATTAACGGTAAATAAACAAAAACGACAATAAAGAGACGGAAGTTAAAAGGGAAGAGGAGGTATTATTGCACCCTCAACATACATGTATTTTTGACAAGATCCTATGTCGTAATCGATAGTAGAATGTGTCTCGAGGGGCCGTCGTCGACAAAAATAAATCTGAAATCTCGTTTTAAAACCAAACTGCGCAGCGATCTTCGAACGCCCGTAAAATCTTCGTTACACGGTGAAACTTTGATTGAAAAGATGTTATGGAAAGAGGACGAAGAGTAGTTTTTCAAATTGGTATTATTTGTATTTATAGGGGGTCGGAGTTGGGAGAAAATAGCCTTCAAAGTGACGGTTGGAAACTGAAAACAGAGTAGTTTCTGCTCTGTTTTGAGCGGCTATAATTTTAGGGTTGTTTTAGGGTTGTTTTCGAGTTGTTCTTGTGTGTAAGGTGGAGGGAAGTGCTAAGGGTTGTTAATGGAGTTGTATTGGGTTTATACCGAGGAGTTTGTGTAAGTTTCTTAAACTCAATATTAGACATTTCTAATATTATATTATGAATAGTTTACTCTAAAACTATTTAGATCTTATGCATGCATAACAAAACAATACAAAAATAAGAAGAAACATTTTCCTTACATTGATTTTGGAACAAATATGGGCACAAGATTAGGACACCTTCCTAATCTTGTTATTGCGCTTAAACAAGAAGGATGAACTTCCAAGTTTCAAGTTAGAAACTCTCCTTTTAGATGCACCAAGACTACCCTTAATCACTATATAAAATACTACACTAGTATGATAAGTAGTATCCCTTAAAAATCATCTAATAACTCTTATTACTACACTAATATATTATTAGAGAAATATGAACTCAAGTTTTGTGGAAAAACTTCTCTAAGTTTTTTTCTTCTTGTGAGATAAGTGAGTTTTGGAGAGATAAGTATTTCAAATTACTTATGAGATAAATCAATACAAATAAGGAGAAAACATCTCCTTATTTGAGGAGCATGACCGGCCACCCCACATGGGAAGGTGGGAGCCTTTTGCTTTTTGTCTTACCCAAAAGCAATAGAGTAGGTTTAGGCATTTTGGGGGTAATGATGATGTTTTAAGCAATAAAACCAACAACAATTATCACCCTAACCATGCTTAAGAAAAACGGCTCCTACATATAAAATGGACTCCAATTTATCTTTTGTAATTTGTCATTTGTCACAAGTGTGACATGTGACAAGTAACATGTAATTTAGCTTATAAATGTGCATTTAACTAATTTAAATGCAATTTCATAACAAATAAATTAGACTTAACATTAAGTCATATTTTATAATTACATATAAATAAAATGGGTCATCTCATATCTGGTTAATATAATCTACAAACATTTGTAATTATAATCGGCCAATTTTGCTTATCTCAAATGTTTCATAAACATTATGCATTCTTAGTAATATAACGATTAAATTACTAAAATGAATCTTATTTAATCATATTACAATACGATATTATTCTCACTAATATAAACTTAGTTCAATTTAAGGGATTAATTCATCTGTATCGCTATACAATTAATTAATGTACATGATTAGGGGATGTCCTTTAGGTGTGACCTCAAGGGATCAACTGATCACCACCGTCATACGACAGTAACGGCGAACTCAATTGAGCCAATCGTTACCGATTTATGTTGACCAGTTGACTATAATATTCATCATCCCTTTGTATTCTTATTATTGAGATTTAATTATATGATCGCACTATTGTTGAAAACACTTACTCCAACAATCTCCCACTTGTCTGAGACAAGTGTGCGTCACCAATTCTCTTATCCTATTACAATCTCCCACTCAGTCCAAGGTGTCTTGAAGGTCGTACTTGCATTTGATCATATCATGAGTGGTTTCCTCGATCTGGAGAGTAATTGTCTGACCGGAATTATCTGCCATAGATACCTTCCGAGCGTGGCCACGCATTTTCAGCTTACTACTCCTCGAGTGGCCTTGAGATTTTAAAACAACCCTGACAAGGGATGGACAAATCCTATCGCACTATTCCCTTCGAATAGCCACAGCTCATCATGACCCAAAAGATGTCCATTTGACACCAGTAACGAAGGTCGTAGAGCATAAATCAAAGTCACTCTGAAATTGTGCCACCTTAGGCGAACAGTCTTTAGTCAAAGAATTGACTCAAAAAAGAATATTATAGTAGCTCTTGCCACGACCAGGCTACAAGAATTGCCAGAACTCTATAAGCGGCCACTGCCCGACAGATTGTCCCTTACAGTCTGTCTATGTGATCGACTAATCATCCCTTATGACCCTATGGCACTTGAACTTGCCATCAATCGCATAACACTCTAGTCACTTGGAGACGTCACCTCATATAAGCAACTAGAGCCAATGCTATGTTAATACAGTCCACTTTAATGGGGTTCAAAATTGTCTCTACAACCCATTTGGATATAACAAAGCACAAAAACGAGTTTTAGAAACTCAAACGATAAATGTGATTATCATATATGAAAAATCAACACAATGTTATTGCTTCATATCATATAATCTAAAGTTTATTTCGTCCATGACAATTCATGACGATCTTATTAAATGCAATAAAGGCTTGGGTAATGAATATACCATGTATTCATTTATTCCAACCTTGTGAATTGGTTTTTCCTATCATCCAACGTTATTCCTAATAAAATGAATTCATCTATGTACATGTCTAGATCTCTATCTAGTGTTGGGCTCTTTAACTTGAAAGATGCTCTCACTCGTTATCATGATAACTGATAGGTATTTAGGTGAAAGGATCTACCATTAGTTCCTTGTGAGTCACCTTATCCTCATCATAATGTACTAGGTCTTTATTTGTAGAATTTCTAATGATCGACTCTTCAATCATCCTTTTAGTTATTCTCTTCTTGTATAACAAAAGTACGCCTAGGATTTCGATAAATCCTTATAAGTTTGGAAATTTGGGTTGTGTAACTTTTACCGCATATCCAAGTTTTCTCTAGAAAACACAAGAATGAATCCCTAGTTCTCCTTGAGAACCATATGGATGTTCTTGTAGGCTATCCAATGACACTCATGTGGATTGATTTGTTATTGGCTTGTCATGCTCACAGCATACAATACATTTAGGTTCGTGCATGTAATGGCATACATGATAGGCCTAATGGCGGAAACATTAGTACTCATGTGACTAATAACTCTTAGGTTCAATGGATGATTATGACCCTTTCATGGTGATCCCACTTTCATCAATATAAATAACCTATTTTAACTTGTTGAAATAGATTAAGGATCTTATCGATATAAGACACTTTTCTAAATGCCAAACTAAAATCTTCTATTCCACAATAGATTTTGATTTTAGTATACATGTTGCCCTCTTTCATCCAACATTTAAAATCCAACCACTCCTTTCAAAAAGGTAATATGAATACGTCACTCTCAATGAGTGATACGTCGTTCACGTGGAAAACAATTTCTCACATTGATCTTCATGTCTTTTCATGACTTTAACTCCCACTTAACTTCATGTCTATACATGACTTTTCGACAATTCGAGTGAAACTCTTCTTATATCTCATTATAGAAAAGATCATCTTAACCTCTTGGTAGATACCTTAGGCTTATGTCATGTACACATCCCATTCCAAATCAGTATTTGGACATGTGGTTTTGTTGTGCATCTTGCACACGTCTACTATGAGTTATTTTACTGATGATATGGATCTAAGCAAAGTTACGCATTAACTTAGCTTTTGCAGACATTTTCATGTCTTCCCATGCAACTATAATTGGACACCTCCAAATAAAACATCTTCATGTCTATAGAATGATTTATCATTGGACAACTCCAAATATATCATTCCTTTGCATGAATTCCATTTAGTTTCACAAGTCTCTTACGTTAGAAAATCGAATTTTAAAATTTCTAGGGTACTTCCACTTCATAGATCATAATCTTAGTATATCAAGAACATTTTCTTTTGGTCTCGTCACTAGTCTAAGGATTCATCTAAGAACACTTTCTTTTGGTCTCCTCACTCTAGCCTAATAACACTTTCTTTTGGTTTCCTCACTAGTTCCTAATAACCAGTTTTACGTTGTGGCTTATTTTCTCTCACTCTAACTTTAGAAAAATACAACTATTTTCTTTAAAGATAGCCTTATGAGCCACCAACAATTTTGTACTCATACTCGTGAGAGAGGTAGAAGTAACACAACATGACCTTAAGTGATCTACTAAAGACTTTATTGTAAAGACATCGAATCTTAGCTTTGAGATAGACTAGTTCTATAAGCTAAAGAGGTGAACTCATATTCAAGTCATTTACTATCTTTATAAGTGGCGTGACCAATTTGTAACACCCGCAAATGTACCCTATTTTAAATAGTAAAAATATTTTACGGATACTTTTCAGCGAATTTTGGTTTTAATTTGGAATTTAATTTTCCGAGTCGAATTTAGAATTTCCGAGTTCGTATTTGGAATTTCCGCGAGATTTCATGTGAATCCCGTCTTAAGGCGACTTTGACTTTTTCTTGACTTTTCCACTTACACAACTCATACTCCCTCCTTAACCTATTTTTCATTCATTCAACTCAAACATTCCTTCTTCCTTAAGAAAACCAAAACCTTGCCTCCATTTTTGATCCAAGCTTATAATCTTCGTATCTCGTTCGTTTCTTGCTCAAATTCACGTAAGTTCGTCTTATTCTTCCCCTCTTAGATTCCTCTATCCGTATTGGTAATAAAATTACCGTCTTTCTCGCTTTTTAAATTATCCGTCTTTCTCAAGGTGAATGATATTAATCTTTTATTATCTAATTGCATGTAGGTGGAGACTAGGAAGGTTTAGAAATCGATTAAAGACGCATAAAGGTAACGGTGAAGGGTTACTCGATATCATTTACGTGTTTTACGTGTTTTCTATGTTAGAAATCGTATTTAGAATATGATTAGTAAGCTTAGGAATTGTGTTATTGTTGATGATTGTTGTTAGTTGATGATTGTTGACGATGGTTATCGATTATTGGTAGTTGATAGTAATTATTTTTGATAATTGAAATTGGATATTGAAGTATAGTTGTTCTCGGGTTGATGTTGTCCCAGCCGGGTGCCCGGCCGCCGGCCCCATTGGCCGGCTGGGAACTCACTGCACCGACCCATTTTTGTAAAATGATCATATCTCCTTCGTTACTTGCTTGTTTTGGGCTTGTGACCTACCGTTGGAACCGTAAGAGGATAAGCTATCACCTCCATTTGGAATTTCTGCATTTGCATATCTAGAAATCTAGTTATGACCGTTTGAAGTGGACCCTTGTTTTAGTTAGTTTCCAAACTTGTTGTTTTGAGATAAGATCTATGTTTCCCATTTATTATGCTTCTTAAACTTGGTCTAATGCTTATGTATCATGTATTGATTCATATTTATCATAGTTACATTTATATAATGCCCTATTCTCATGCTTGGTGACGGTTTTTGATATGTCCCACTTTGAGTCGGTTTTTACAAATGTTACGGTTTGAGCACTATTTTGTTATGTGCTTTGTACTCTCATTCCCTTGGCTACCTCCACGTTCGTAAGGCTGGAATGTCGGAACGGGGATGTATCCTTACTGCTTAATTGCATTGTTTAGTGGGCATATGACGACGTTTTTGGGAGGCGAACGCTTTGCGTTGATCGACCCGGCCGTCAAATGTTGTATACTTGCGAGGTGGTGTCATTGCATGTAGCGTACCGCTTGTTATGATGCTTGTGCTCTTTTCCTCCTCTTTCGTGAAGGTTGACCGAATTTGGGGTACTCGGCTTCTATGGTTGACCGAGTCTTGGATGTGGAACGTCTTACCACATGTCGAATCGGAACACGTCTTATTCCGAGAGTCTGGCCAGGTTTAGACTAGGACCGTATTATTATAGTCGTCCTACCGAGAGGATTAGAGTCTTGTGTGTACGAAACGTCTTATCGTACATGGTTCCGGGAAACGTCTTATCCCTGCGATTGCCTTTTAATCATACTTGCCATGGACACGGTGATAGTGCGTTCATTACGTGAGAGATGGTCGTTCATTGGGTTGCGTATATGTTTGGATGAATGCTTATATGATTGATCATGGAGACCTTGGCATGGTTTGTTTTGTCGAGTCTCGATCTATCAAAACTGATACCGCTAACGGTGAGAGCAAGCCTAGTGAGCGTATTCGGTGCTAAGAGTGTCTCCTCCGAGTTTGGTATTAAAAAAATGATGGATTTGGATTTGTATTCCATATGCTCTTATCTTTAATTATCGAATTGCCTATCTATTCTTATCGTTTCTCACATGTATATCTATTTGTATGCATGCTCTACTTTGTATTTCCTTCTATGTACGTTTAATGTGATATGGCTGGGAGAACCCGGAGTTACTCCCCACTGACTGTGGCGTTCATGTTTTTCATGGATGAACAGGTTGCTTGATTTGGATGGCTTTTTGCTATGATATTTTGGGTTCGGGTGTGAGCTAGCGGGCGTTATCCCTGGAAGTTTCACCTTTAGACCATTTTAGCTAGTTTGCTAAACACTTTTACTTTGTTAACATTTGGAGAGACTCCGTCTCTTGTTGTAGTTTATTTCGTACTTTGGTTTGTAACATTTGACACTCCTCGTATAGTTCTTCTTGCGTGTATAAAAGTTTTAAAAACTTCATATTTCCGCTATATAATTCACATGCTTGTATGTTTTATATTTCCGCATTCGCGAGGGTTGTCACAGTTGGTATCAGAGCTTTATCGCTCCCGACGCACACACGTGAACCCTAAACTTAAACTACTTGACCTTGAAATAATAAATGAGAGATGGGTAGACTTAAGGACCTAAGTTGGTAGTCTTTGGTGTACTTGATGTTTGTTAGGTTCTAACTGGTTTGTTGATTGTGTTGAGTGATGTTATGTTTGTTTGTATCTACCGTCTTAAGGTGGATCATTGTGTTACCTAGAAGAAGTATCCTCTAACGAAGATTTGAAGATTTACAAGCCTAATTGAAGTGTATTTCTTCCTCATCTATGAATTCTCTCGTCCTTAATGTATTATGCTCTCTTCCTTCTATCTAGGTGCTTCTTTCTCTTCCAACTTGTTTGCCTCTTGGAAATTACTCTTGATAGTTCCTCCATCTTACCATTGGTATCCTTACCTTCCCCTTGTAACATTTTTGTGGATGCCATACCCATTTGTTTGTGGTATATTATACTTGGTCGGAAGAACTTTGAATTTTGTGGAATATTAGTGATTGTTAGAATAAATTTGTGATTTGAGGAAAATGGTGTAGATCTAAATTCACCCTATAATGATGATTGGTTGTAACTCTAAGGAAAGGTAGTAAGATAAGTTTGATGATTTTAATGCTTGATGCTTACCATGACTAATGTGTAGATAGTTCATGGTATTTGATGGTGTAAGGTTGAATGAGTTGGCTAGGACTTTTTAACCCATTAGTGATTTAATCTTTTGAACTTAGGAGTTTAGTAATATTAGAGTGTCTTGAGGATCATATCTAAATTGGAGCTAGTTGTTCTAAGTGAGAATATTTGGATGATACATTGAGGTGTAAAATGCTTTTGAGACTAAGTGACTTTTTGTGGATTCTAGTGTATGTGTTAGAGTATACGCTTGGTGGAAAAGTACTTGGCTATAATTCTTGGATTTAAAAATATGATCTTATATCATAGTATTGGAGACTTGGTTGAGGTAGTAAGTCGTCGTGATTGATTAAACCATGTTAGTTAAGGAGTATGGTCATGAGTGGAATCTGATTAGATTGGCTATGTCGGTGATGCCTTATGATGTTGATAATGACGTTTTGTTCGGTGTTCTACCTTGTGGGCCGTAGGAGTTGAAAAGAGATTAGTATGGAGAATTCCTTTTTGGTTCTTCGGTTTTTGAAACCTTTGAGAATGTGTCAAATTTTGGAGTTGAGAGAATGTTATTATGCTTAAGTTGCAATTCCGAAATTGGGATACCGTGTTATATGAAAGTATGGATGAATTGGGTTGTAATCGATTTGTTAAAACTAGGTGTACCTTACTCCGATGATTTGTGGTACGAGGGTCCCTTGTAGGAGACCTTTGTTATTGAGATGATTTGCTTTGCTATCGCCCTGAGTTTGAAAAGGGAATTTTGTGAATTAAACCTTAAACCTTTTTCTCGTGCCATTATCCCTTTCCATTTCCTTTCATGCAAGTTCCTGCTAAGCTCGATTCCTAGGAAATTGTTTTCTCTTATCTTTTCCTTTGCTTGGCTACCTTCATAGTTATATCTATCCAATATCTAGCTTTTGGCTCCCTGCCTCTAGCGTTCTTCTAATTTCCGTCCGATCTTATCGCGTTCGTGTTTCCCTCGAAATCTCCTATCATTTCCAATGTCATGGTGTCATTGTCTTTCCTCTGGTGAGATGATTAGGTTGTTAGCTAGCTTCGTGTTGATTTTGAACATGAATAGGATTGGGATTTAACCCTTTGGATGAATCTGTTGGTAGTATTGTACTCTCTTGGTGGCTTCATTTATTGAGCTTGCTAGTGTAGTGCTATTTTGGGAATGAAGTTGAGCGAGATGATATTCGTTGTTGTTGAGTATTATATCGGTTGCTTGGGATATCATTTGGGAATTATATGTCTCTAATTGGTGGATTCTAAAAGAGACTTTGCTTTAGGGTAATTGAGTTGGTACCCAAAGTTTGAGGAGTTTTGTCATAAAAGAAAATCGATTCATTTTGAGTTTTAGATGATCTAAATGATTTGAATGGTTGTCTGATTGCCAAGTGATTGGTCATTTGTGGTTTGGAATTAGTAATTCTCTTTTATTCTTAAGGAACCGTAGTTTGCTAATGTGACTATTTATAGTTAGGCTTCGAGCGTAGTAATGACCGAATTAAGGATGTTATGGCGTATTAAAGAATCCTTATAACCGATGATGGATTGTGGATTTTCCCTTGTCGTGAGACTTTGGATGAGGCTAGTTGGATCTTAGATAATTATGTTTGGTTGCGTGGATTGTGTGTTGATTTTCGAGGATGAGAAAGTTCATTGTAAATTTAGGATAATGAGTTTGAAGTAAATTGAATCAAGGATTTTCATGGTAAGTCTCCTTTACCTTGTGGTTGTTAGCGATCATGTTTCCCTAGATAAATATTTTGTTGGTGGTTTCTAGTAAGAGTTTGATGAAGCTAAGAAGATTAGAGTGCGTAATAAATCTTTCATGTGGATTGTTAGTTGTGGAGTCTACCGTGCCGATGGACTTTAGTGGATACTAAATGGATCTGAATAATTAGGTTATTGGATTGAAATCTCGTGATTTTGGAATATTTTTGTAGGATTTCTGATGATTGAAAATGATGAGTTGCAAATTGGGTAAATTGCATTCTCTTGAGGATTTGGTTTATTAGTAGAGTTAGTGATGTCGAATTCTTGTAAATCTTCCTGCCGACTTTATCTTAATCTTCCTATCCCTAAGAATTCGATTTGTTTTGTTTTTGCGTGTTTTGTATATATTTTGTTATCGTGATTTGTGAACTTTATGTTTGAGTCGCTCTATGTACGTGTAATGTGTTCGTATTTTGATTTTATCTTTGAGAAACCCTTCAAATTTTCATGTTATATTTCTAATTTAACGTTTCAAAGAAGTCCAAGGATATATTTTGTGTACCCTCTTTTGGAGAAAATAGATTTCTTTACCTTTTATATTTGGATTTTGCGTTTGGTTGGATGTTTGCGCTTGTTATTGGAGACGTCTGATAACTAGTCCTACACTTACTAACGTTGTTTTGAATTTCGATTTCACTATTTCGACATTGCTTTGATTTGGATAACTAGAGTACTCGTTCGCGACGGGCACTCCTGCGATCCGTAAATAAAGTTTCGCACTTGTGAAAATTTCCTTAAAACCTTTTCGAGACGAACCTCGTTTCATAAATGTTTTCCTTATAAAAGTTTTCGTATTAATTTTGAAAACCGATTCTTGTCCTTGATACTTTTATTTTCTACTCTCAAGTTTCGAGGACGAAACTTTTTAAAAGGTGGGGTGATTGTAACACCATCAAATGTACCCTATTTTAAATAGTAAAAATATTGTACGGATACTTTTCAGCGAATTTTGGTTTTAATTTGGAATTTAATTTTCCGAGTCGAATATAGAATTTCCGAGTTCGTATTTGGTTTTTCCGCGAGATTCCATGTGAATCCCGTCTTAAGGCGACTTTGACTTTTTCTTGACTTTTCCACTTACACAACTCATACTCCCTCCTTAACCTATTTTTCATTCATTCAACTCAAACATTCCTTCTTCCTTAAGAAAACCAAAACCTTGCCTCCATTTTTGATCCAAGCTTATAATCTTCGTATCGCGTTCGTTACTTGCTCAAATTCACGTAAGTTCGTCTTATTCTTCCCCTCTTAGCTTCCTCTATCCGTATTGGTAATAAAATTACCGTCTTTCTCGCTTTTTAAATTATCCGTCTTTCTCAAGGTGAATGATATTAATCTTTTATTATCTAATTGCATGTAGGTGGAGACTAGGAAGGTTTAGAAATCGATTAAAGACGCATAAAGGTAACGGTGAAGGGTTACTCGATATCATTTACGTGTTTTACGTGTTTTCTATGTTAGAAATCGTATTTAGAATATGATTAGTAAGCTTAGGAATTGTGTTATTGTTGATGATTGTTGTTAGTTGATGATTGTTGATGATGGTTATCGATTATTGGTAGTTGATAGTAGTTATTTTTGATAATTGAAAATGTATAATTAAGTATAGTTGTTCTCGGGTTGATGTTGTCCCAGCCGGGTGCCCGGCCGCCGGCCCCATTGG